>APFE030160152.1:151933-192262 GCA_000404065.3 Pinus taeda
ATGGAGAAAACTCAACTGCAAGACTGTTCAATACTCTGGAACAAGTTCTAACATGTGTTTGGAATATCTTCTTGGCTGTTGATGCCCATTACCAAGAAGCGATCCATCCAAGATGAATCTTTGTTCTTGTAGGATGTTTGTTTCTTAAGCATCTGTGTGAAGAATGGCTGGTTTTATGACAATGCTTACATGGATGAAGATCAAAACAATGATCTTTCAAATGGACAAATTGGTCACAGTGTTGGCATTTCACAATCTGTTGTTGTTGTTGTGGAAGAGGGGCATAATCTGAGACAGCTGGAGGTGAACTGTCACAAGGAGCAGGTGAACTGTCATGAATGAATCCAGCACTCTAAAACTGAATTGGTTTGGAGTAGTCTGGAATATGAAAAGACAAGTCATTCTCATATCCAAGACCAGTTATGTACTTGTTGTGGACAAGCTGTTCCCAAGGTCTGATGATGGGCTTGGGAAGTGCAAGCTGAACTTCTGCGTTTGTGTGTACAACTGTTGCTTTATTGGGTACTAAATCTGAACCAACTGTAACATTATTGACTTGCTTCTGATGGGTTGCAGTCTCAAAGTTCTGAACATAAACATGTTCAGAATGACTCCTTTGTTTTAGTTCTTCTTGCTGTAGCTGAGTTTCGAGCTGTAAAAAATCAATTTTCTCTTGTGCATTTTGTAGATAGACCTGAATGTCTGTGAGAGAAACTTGGATGATTTTTAATGTATCATGATTAGTAGACAATATCAGAGTTTTAAGGAACTGTAATACTTCACTGATTCTGGCCATTTTTTCTTCAATGTTTGATTTACACCTTAAAAATTGATCACAACTACTACTCAATGCAGAAAAGAAATACCCACTCACAGTACACAGCAATATCCTTTATAAATGTCAGCAAATGATCAATGTGCAACATAAAGGATTACAATCAACCAACCAAACTCTTTATGTAGCAGTTGAATCAAGGAATCAATGCACTATAATGAGTTTTAAATACAATGCCACACTGGGGCAGCAACAACTGCAAACTTCAAATACTAGAAAGAGTTGTCAGAGTAGCAATACCAGCAGTAAATTTCTCTATTAGATCATCCTCTGTGAGATCAATAACTTTGGGATCAAATATCGATCCATTGTTGTATACAGATTGCACAATTCACTTGAAGCAAAACTCTCAAGGAATTTTATTTGTTTTCCCGGTGTTCTTCTTTGGAATCCATCTTGACTGCAAAAAAACGGTGATTTCAAAGGTCCACAATGCAATCTTTACTTTGCTTTCAATTCAAATCACTTTAAGAAAATTTGTCAAGAAGCATTATTTTATTTCTTCGAATCCTAATGCTTCTGAAATACGAAAACCAGTAATTTTAATGCACGAGCTGATATTTAAAACCTCGATTTGAAAGGCTTTGATTTGTCTTCGACCAAAAGTAAAATAAACTGCCAACTCTCGCCAGAGAGATTAAAAATTCCTGAAGAAATAACACAACTACAACCACTCTGGTCTACAAAAGCATTTCATTTTTCGAAGCATACATTCTGAAGTTCTTAAAAGAGGACACAATAAATTATAGACCCATAAATTTTGAACAATGACTTCTGCGGAATAGCTCGCTCCCGTTCTTGGTCTTTCGGTTCATCTTTCACTCTTCTGCAATGGCACGCCCATGAACAAAATCATGGCAATGGGTATGTCCAAACCTTTTCAAGAAGAATTGCACCGGATCAGGATTACTTTGTCTTCTAAAAATGTAAAGAATCTTAAAAAGGTTTGTTCTGATCTTGTGCACGGTGTGCAAAAGATAAACGTCTGAAGGTTAAGGGACCTTTTGTTGAATAGAAAGGAACATCAACTGCATGCGTCTAACAATAAGCGCAAACATAAATGAACGCCATATAGAATCATCAATTAAAGAGTGAAGGGATCTTCATTTTCCCATCTCCTCCCCATCATTCCATTTACTTCGAGAATGAGAGCAACAATGTTCGCATTTTTTCAACAATAAGACAGCTCGTAAGCTCCACTACATTACCACTACTTGCTTGCATTTTAACATGTATTTTCCTTCAACAATAAGACGAAATCCTCTTGTTGGGCGAAGTAAGAAGCTATGTGGATTCAGCCCATGTCGTTTCGGGCTGCTGAAGTCGTTGCCTCTTCAAAGTAACGACCATGGAACGCATGGAGATGTTGTCGTCCATTGTTCTGCTAATCTTGGAAATCGATCTACTGCTGAAATCAGTACTGCAACAAAGATAAGAAGTGAAGTCCTTTCACCAAGAATGATCTGAAGGATACCTTCTCGGAATGAGGTTAAAATGTTCTAAAGCACTCCCTATCAATTTGTATTCCCCTTCCTAAAATCGTTACAGGTATAAACAAACATGCACGAAGTGACAAAAAACAGGAGTAAAACAGAAACTATCAGGGAAAAGAACTCGAAGAGATGTTCAGAGAGCTGGTGTGCTCTTTATGAATTGGAACCCTCCTTCCAAAAGATCGAGGAGACAAAGAGGAAAGGGGCGGAAAAAGAACCGTTTTAGAACTAATAATATCTTAAAACATTCACAGGGAAAACTATAGCGAATAAAGGCGAAGTTAAATCCGAAAATATGTTGACAAAACCCAGTAAGCTATTTGGAAGAAAAAACCCCAAATAAAGAGCTAAGAACAGGACCTCATAACGATATCAGGTATGAATTATGGCAAGAAACTACACGAAAACGATGATGAACAACTACGTTCTGTTAGTAGAAGAAAAAGCCTATAGAAATTGACGCCCATTTGTACTTCGAAATGAGTACTGAGAGTATACATGTACGCAGGTTTGAGACGTAACAACCATGCCACAAATGTAATAAATACCACCAGGCTTCAGTTGTGCAGGACATCATTCAACATAAATCAAGAATATGAAGGAGTAGCGTAAAGGTCGGTGCGTAGAGAGGAAATTGCTCATCATTTTATTCCAATTGGTGCGTTTTTTTTTTTTTTTTTTTTGAAACAAATCTCTGTGCATACTCAAAGCCACGACTGCCTGTCTAATATTTTCCTCCTTGAAACCTCTCGCAGGACCAATACTGGGTATCCAACGCAGAAACGTTACCTACATAAATAATGCGAGTTCAACGAATTTTATAACAAAGAAGGAGCACAGTTGCCTAGATGTCGATATGAAAACGCGCTCAGGCATCAACAGGTTCAGAGTGATGACAAAAATTGGCTATTGGAGAATGTATGGAGTGCAGATCTGGCAAGGGTCGGTGTTGGTATTTCTTAAGTTCGCAGAGAATAACTGCAACGAAATTACCAACGTTTCTATTGCATAAATAAAGCAGAGGCTTAGAGAGGTAGATAGAGAATCCACAGACCTGTCAGAATGGTTTATTTTCTACACAGAAAGGGCATACAACAAATGGCTCAAAGTAATTATGTAGGGCAGGAATACGCCTGCTTTGATACCATGTTAAACACACATGGACAGCGAGAGAAATATGAAAGATGAAACATGAGAGTACAATTTTATTAACAAATGATTTACATTTATAGTACAACATGTGATCGTTGGGTTCCACATCCCAAGGTCTTTTGGACTACTTAGTCTATTCAACTTCCACACTAACCCATTTAAGATTAGGTGTCCAACACAAAATAAGAGTACATGATAAAAATAATTCAAAACCTTCACCGTCCCGAAACTTAGCGATTTAATGTGGTCCCAGCTCAAGACCGTAAATTGTAATTTACCAGTCTCTCCGTCACCAAATTCCCAGAAAGTAACTCGTTTGATACCGAGAAAGTAGGGGTTATTTTAGCGATTAGGGTTTCAAATTTAAGTGATTTTAATATTAAATTAATAATTTTATATTTAAAAAATATATTATTTCCTTTAAATTTAGGATTAGGTTAGGGATGCATGTGTTGAAAAAACTCACACCATATAATATTACCACATTCATCACCAATTAAATACTCGAAATATTTAATAAGTTTTTTTAACATTTAATTTATTATTATTTTTTATTTTTCATAATACTAAATGTATTTCTATTTATTAATAATTTTTTTATTTTATTTTTCATTTAAAAAAATCCGAACTCAAAAAACAATTACAATTTTCAACACAACTCCTCCATTACTCCCTGCTTCACTCAAACCATGTCTAATGAAGACTCATCAAAGTCACAAATTCATGAATAATGTCAATTATAGAAAAATAAAAAATAAAAGTGTTGTTAATAAGTTGTCACACTAAAAAAATTAAAGGTGAATGCTTAGAAACCTAGAGCACCCTTTTTGTAACTTTAATGAATCTTTATCGATTTAAAAAAATAAAAAAAATTATAGATGTATTTTTTATGGCTAACTTTCATGCAATGACTAATGGTTAATTATGCTTGCAGTTATTTGGACAATTGAAACTCTATAAGAAATAGTTAGATAGAGTCAATCCAATAAGTACGCGATGATTACTTGTGAAAATAACTAATTTATTATACAAATAAACAAATTCGATATTTTCTAATAAGAGTTAGATAAAAAATATAAAGCTAAAATGTGACTATATTACTAATTTGGATTTACACATGAACTATATAGAATTATGTACCAAGAGATTCGAAGTTCAAGTCCTCCAATGTAAAAAGAGCATAATCAACTTCGAAGCTTATACCTCTAGCCATTAAAAAAAAAATTAAGCTATGTAGAACTCAAAGCTTGCAACTTATCGCTTGCAACTTATGGAGATATAAATGTGTAAAATTACAATTTGATTTTGTTAAGATAAAAATATATTTAGGTCAAACCATATTTCTATCTAAATACTTTATTTATATTATTTTTACTTAAGTATAAATTTGATCATCTCTTTTCATTTTTCTACGTAGTAGTGTCTATGTCATATGTACATATCAAATCTTTCTCTTTCATACATATACAAATATTTTTGTTTTTGTATTACCATTATTATTTGTTATAAGTGATTTGATCATCTCTTTTCATTTTTCTATATAGTAGTGTCTATGTTATATGTACATATCAAATCTTTCTGTTTCATACATATACAAATATTTTTGTTTTTGTATTACCATTATTATTTGTTATAAGTGACTTTTTTAAATCAATAATAATGTAACCATTACCCATGTGATAATTATATTTCTACTATATTGGGTTATAGAAGTGTCTTTAGCGACAATGACATATCTCTAATTATACCTACATCTATTTTGGTACGGGGGTTCCAAAATTTTAATTTAATTATCAATAATTTTTAGGTAGATGGTAGGGATTTAACCTCCATGGAATATTCTAAAATATTTTCAGTAATAGTCATGGTTAATATTTATCTCCAAAGTAGTTATGTCATTTTCTCCCTTTTAATTATGTTGATTAATTAAAAAATGTCATATATACTAGTGCCATATGAAATGAGTTATGTTTTTTGGACATGTGATATTAATAAACCATGGTATTGTAACAATGAATACTTTTATGATTTTTAAATCTTAGCAAATTGAAATGTATCATGAAATGAGTGTTTTGATGATTATCATGGATTGATGCATATCAAAATTTACTAGTCATTTAATTTATATGGTTGCACTAGCATCTAGTCACAAATTAAGGTGATTTTGTTTAAACTAAAAATATGGATGATTGATTACAATTAGAGAAACTCTTCAATAAAGTTGTGGCTCAAGTGGAACACACCTAAATTCACTTAAGTATCCAAAATAACTCACTATTAGATGAAAGATGCATTAACAAATATACTCATGTTTGGGAAGAAAGTATTTCTATTACAAGGCATGAATTTGAGAAGTTGTCCATGATACAAGATGGGTTAATTCTTACTCTTAAGGCAAAACAGTAATAGGGTAGCGGAAAAACTAATGAACTTAAAAATAGGTTCAAATAAATATGAGAATTTTCCGAAATGAAAATGTTTTATGTCATATGGTTAGACAAATAAAGGTACCCAAAGCAATAACCCCACATGCCCAAGAAAGCCATTTTTTACCAAACAAACCAACATAGCTAAGAGACTCTGAAATCATCTAGGGTTAGAGAGTGTTATGCTCATACACTACCTTGAAGTTATAATTAATGCTAATAAGTATTAAACTATGTGTAAACACAACTTTGAAGTTATAATAAAATGCTAATAAGTATTAGGCTAGTAAAATATTCTAATAAATTTTGACTTTATCAACCAATTGACTTAAAGAGTATTTAATCAAGGTTAACCTTGTCAAATGACTCATTGGCAATTTTGGTAGTGCATTATATGTATTTTTCATCTCGTATTTTGCATCTATGCAATTGTAATAGTGTCTTGCTTTTTTGTACTAATTTTGATCTAAAAATTGCTCCACTCTTTCAACAATGGGATTTTCATCTTGAGTTGTTAGGATGTTTCCCACCATAAACTTTTCTATCTTTTGGCATGGATGATTATGTTAGGAATGCTTTCGTTATTGGTATGATTTTCTTTATCATTGTTTGATTAAGCTATTTTGTTATATGTTATATGTGTGGATTCTATTTAGCACTTTATCTTATATCTTCCAAAAGTGAAAACGAATATTGTTATTAGTGTTGTGTTGTATCTATAAGTCTATTTGCTTGGGAAAAGATTTGACAATGGTTTTTTGTTAGAGGAGGTTTCTTTTACAAGTTGGGGTTGTTTTAAATGCAACATGGAAAATGCGTGAATCTTAGTATGGTATTCAAAAATATTTTCTAGTATAACTCAAGGAGGGTGGTTGACATTCTTGAGGTTCACTTCCTTTGCTTTGGACACACACATTAAGCCATAGATGGAACTTATGGGAGGTCATCAATTAAATTAAAGTGAAAAGACATATTTTCACTATCAAAGATTATGGATACTTATATGACATGTGAGAATCAAATTTCCTATTTCCCACATTAGTTGATGATTGTTTTTTACTTTAAGAGCTTTGTGGAACCACACCTTTTGGATTTTAAGTCTAAGATAATTGGTATCAAATTATGTCAATTCTTCAAATTCTAACTCATTGATGATAGGCTAGTAATGCAATATATAGCCCTTATTTGAGATGAAAAGAATTCACCTCCTATTAACATGTGGCATTCTTTTATTGGTAGCTTTGAGGTTGTGTTCCTTAACCCTTATACTTGAAAAACAAACTAGGTATACACATATTATAAGCGTGAAAAACTAGATCAAAGAGAGAAATAAGGTAAAATATGTGAAACATGCATTTGTATTATGATAATCAAAAGAAGAAACCAATATTCACTTCCCTCTTAAGGTGGGGTAAGCTCTCATTGAGAAAAGCTTCCAATATAACAATACTTGACAAAATATTTCATGGCCTCCTAGCTCTTTGAACAGATTCTCAATAACAAAACCCTAATTACTCGTGGTCCCATTATTAATGAGTACCAATTACTTAGTAAACCTTATTTAATAAACAAAACCCTTTTACATTATTTAATTACTATCTACTATTATCTAATGGGACTTATTTAAAGACTGTGACTATATACATTGACTGATTAACTCCTCATTAGCTTAAAGTAGGGAAGTTAGGGTACGAACCTAATTTTCCACCCTGCTCTAAAAGTAGTATTTCCCTTATGCCTAAAGGAAAGGAATTGTTGTAGAGTCATTGTCATTTCCCATGTGAATTCTATGGGTTGCATGAATTTCCATGGGATTAACACTTCTCAAGCAATGCGTTGGCATAATCGATGCTCTATGGTATCCAATGTTGCTTATGTCTAAAGCCAAATAGAACTTCATCACTTTCTAGTAAGTTGTTTTGTGTCTTTCAATTTGATCCCATGACCTTATTTAGACAAGACACATGCAAGATTGGATGACCTTGCAGTGGGCAAGTAGAGTTATCTTGTAGGCCACTTATCTAATGTGATTGATGATTTTATAAGGTCCATAAAAATTTGATGCTAGATTATATTGTCTTTTAGCTTTGAGTGATGTTTTACTATAGGGTTTACGGCAAATAAACACTCGATCCAATTCTACAAAAGAATTATATAAATGATCCATAACCAAATTATCCTTAAGTGTATGGAGAATGGCTTCTCTAGCGTAAAGTGTGGTATCCATTATATTAACCTTGGAGGTGTCTAGTAAATAAATAGTCATCGAAAAGGGTTGTTGACCATATATAAATTTATATTGTGTAATTTCAATAAGTACATGATAAGTGGTAGTGTGCCACCATTCAGAAAAGGGAAACCATTGTGCCTATTATTGTGGATTTTTAAAAGTGAATCATTTGGAAAATATATTTATAAGTTGTTGTTGATCACATTGTTTAAACATTGGTTTGGGGTTGATATGTAGTGCTCATGTGCAACTAGGCACTTAATTATAGTGTAAAATAGCCCCTACAAAAAATTTAGAGTAAATGGGGTGTCCTAATGTGAGACAATGGAAGTGGGAATGCAATGTCATTTTAAAATATAATACACAAACACTTGGTGTTATGGGAATTTTGAGGTGTAAAATGGACTTCCTAAATAATAAATAAGAGTTAAGAATTTTCAAAGGAAAGGAAAGAAAAATATGTTTTGTAATTATTTTTTCAATTTATCCCCTCATAAGTTACTCAAATATTCATTGTAAACACTTTTTGTATGTGGAACTAATGAGTACTCACTTTTCATACTTTTGAGCAAAACCACACCAAAAAAATTGAAGATACATGAGGAAAATACACCAAGATTAAGGTCATCTATGAACATTAATCAGTATCCTAGAAGTAATTGTAAAACTTTACAAAATGAATCTTTTTCCATCCACATAAAGCCACCATATAATGTTTTGTGATATGCACAACTCTCCATTCGATAGATTCATGAATCCGTAGAAAGTGGTAGTTCATAAATGAGTAACACAAGAAATGGTGAATATCCCATTAGAAGAAAAGTGCCAAGTGTAAGTGACATCAATTTATAGCTCTAAGTCATTTAATGATAAGTACTTTGGAAACTCAAATATCTTATCATGTCCCTCTCATGCATTGGAAACCACAATGTGCTTGAGCATTGTTCACACCATGAACCAATTTCAAAGAAGCTTGAGAAAAACTTATAAATAAGAGCCATGGGTAACCATTTGGATAAGCGAAGACAAATAATGTTATTTTTCCCAAATATTTCTAGGACTACCTCCAAATTTCAAGCTATTACATGCATTAATACTACCTCTTGACAAGCTTCCCACCATTGGAAGAGCTTGTGGACTTCTTGATTGGGAAAGAGAAATAGATCAACAAGGACCTTCCTTAAGGGGATTCAAGAAAACTCACCTTGCTCAACATAATTCCCTTTTGTGTCTTATTTGTAGGTCATCAAACCCTTACTTCATTGATAATAAAGAGTTTGATTCCCATTCACTTTGTTTCTCTTATGTGTTTGACTACTTGCATGTCAGTTCATTCATATTTGTATTCTACAAGTTATGTTTGTGTTTTATTCTAACCATTAATGATATTTGTAATGTTGCGTGGATGCAAATACCTCTACAACACTTGCGATTTTTCTTAGCCTCTTGATTTATCCCATACTACATTTTTACTACTAGAGTAGAACATATGGAATCCTTTAAAGTTGAGAAGACCTAATTGACTACATCCCCCATACAAAGGAATTTCCTTTTAGAAGTTACGGGAGCAACACATTTTCTATAATTCTTCACAATATTCTTATAGTAGCTCGTATGTCCTAAGAACTCGTGCAAGCTCTTTAGGGTCCTACCATGGGGCCAATGTTGCATAGCCACAACTTTCTTGGGATCTAGTCATACTCTATTATAACTTACAATTTGACCCATTTATTCAACCTCTAAAACCCAAAAGGCACATTTTGAATCAATGATAGCTTGTAGTCCCATAGGAGTTGCAAGGCTCTATCATTAGGGGAACTTTGATGTCAACAATGGGTCTCAAAATAAACAATCTACTAATAAATTAAACTTCAAAAGAACCAATATGATTGAAAATGATGATGTCATCCCTAGGGGTAAATACTTTTAGAGAGAAAACAAGAAAATTATTTTTTAATGTATTATTAGCTTATGTCCTTATAGATTTGCTCAAATGTCAAGTGTAGGAACCCATTGGATATAATTATTCTACATCCAAAAGTTCTATCTCCAAATATGTTTTAGTAGATCCACACAAAAAAAAACGAAAATATTACTAATTGGGCATAGAAGAATTAAATTATGCATCCAATGGGTGCCTACACTTGAGATTTGAGTAAACATATAATGAGATAAGCTGAAAATACAATTAAAAAACAATTTTCTTTCTTTTCCTTTAAAAGTTTATAAATAAATATGTTTTTCATGTATTTTCATTTTTTTATGTAGTTGTACTCAAAAGTATACAAAGTGGGTACTCATTGGATGCGGAATCAAATTTTACATCCAACAGGTGCCTACACTTGACATTTGAGTAAACCTATAAGGAGATAATATGAAAGTACAAAAAACAAAGTTTTTTTTTTTTTTGTTTTCCCTTAAAAAAACATATTTCTTATTTTATTATTTTCTTTATGAGGCTCATTTTAGACCTTAAAATTCTCCTAATAGTTGAATTCCTATGTTTCATTATAAATTGAGATATTATCATACAATCTTAACATTTGAGATATTTAATTTAATTATAAGTGTATTATAACTTCTTTTAATTTTGAATGTGATTTGCAAGTAGATAAAATACATTTATTTAATAACAATACAAAATAATTTCATCACAAGTCTATTGTTACTAATAACAATACATTATCGATTCATTTAATATTTAATTTCAACACTGATACATTAAAAATGATTTAGTACATTGAATTCAACAATGACATATTAAAAATTCCTGATTAATTTTGAACAATGACATACAAAAAATGACCTACCACATTGATTTCAATTACAATATATTGGTGCATTAATTTCAACAATGGTAAGTTAAAAATTTGTGATTGAATTTAACAATAACTTATCACATTGTTTTCAATTAATTACCTTGGAGTATGATTCATTACCTTCATTTTAGCAATGACAATGTGAAAAACAATTTGATGAATTAATTTCAATAAAAATATAAAGAAAAATTATCTGCATTATCATAGTGCAAAATAATTTGATTTAGTAATTTTACAATGCAAAAAGACGAGTAGTACACATCTCCAATGCCCCTTTTTACACTTTTCCAACTTAAACCAATTAAGTTTGTAGTTTTTATCATGTGAATAAGTAAAAACAATTAATTTTATTTGTTTTTATACTCCAAAGTACAAACGCAGAAGGGTTCTCGCAGAAGTATCAAAATAATGTTTATAATAGATAGACAACAAAGTATTAAAAAAATTATTAAGTGTTTTTTGCTTTTTCATGTAACAAAGCATATTATTATTAATATGTAAGAGATAAAATATTTTTTTTAATTTACTAGGTTTGGAATTTACACCTCTTTTTCTCGATTTTGGGGCCTGAGAATTGTAAATTAAAAGCTCATTTCTTTCGATGGAATATGGGGCACCAAATAACATGCAACAAGATTGGGAGTGGGGGCGGGGGGCGGGTGGGGGCGGGCGGGTTGGTGCATGAACCCCAAGACCGCAATAGAGTTCAACAGCAAGCCCAGAAGGCTACAGTTAACTACCATAAAATAGTGCCCCATAACAACCAGAATGAAATTCATATCTTGGAAACTAGAGTTGTTCAAGAAAGACACGTTTTCTTAGATTCTGAGATCCTAGAAGGCATAGCCACTTGGATTCCTGAACTGGGGCACACCCGGGGGTGAAGGAAGCACTATTATGGAGCACTGGCCTTATAATGGAAGATGAAGACTTTGCTAGGAAAATCTTTGATGCAGGAGCATCTAGCTAGGGCACCATGACCGGGTGTTGGTCTTCGCCAAGGTGGAAAGTTTTATTAGCGAATTCATTTCTCTATGTTCAATTTGTCAAAGTAGGATGCAGGAATTTGTTTTTCTTTTAATCTTAGTATTAGTTAGGGACAATTTAGTCGATTAGGGTCACTATTTTGTTTTTCCTTAATAAACAATAGTTTAATAACTGTTCTTTCATTTTAGAGGAAAAAGACAAATATGTCTAATGTAAAATCTTGCAGTACAGTCAGAACCGAATACATGAACAATTGTGTAACTAATAAAATAGCAACTGAAAAAGTAACTACACACAGTTCAGATAACTGTGGACAAAAGATATAAATGTAAAATCAAAAATCATTCAAAAGGTTCAGCATACAAGTATCCATAATAAAAAGAGCAAACAATTTATTCATTCGAATCCATCTGTAACAGCCATAATATTTATTTATTGTTTCCTATTCATTGAACAACCAAAATAGTCAATATGGTGCATGCAAACTGTCTTGTTTATTTTCTTTTCTAAAGGAACAGAGTTCAAACAACAAGGACTATATCGAATTCCCAGACAAGGGTTGGTAACCGATTAAGAGAAATCACGATCAGAAACAGACAAGAACAATTGCAAGCAGTTCGAACGAAAAGAGCATATGCACACAATTGTAAAAGACAAAGAACACTTTCTCATTTTCGAATCTGTCCACTTGAACAAACATGGGTATGTCTACTATGCTTTCTAGTCATTGAAGTAACTACGAGTAACAACCATAGTGCAGGCACAGTTCCATCACTTTCCTCTTTAAAATCATTAAAAACAGTCAAGGAAACCACACAAGATAACTAGGCACAGTTTGAGGGCATCGAAACTAGAACGAGAGAAATAACAATCGAGCAACCACATTATGAACAGAGGTAACCCAAAGCAAACAAATTCTTTGCAAATTATTTCAATTATAAAATGAAATGCCTGTGTATACATGACAGTGTCCGAACATAACCCTACAAGTAGTCGCAAATCCTAACAACCAACAAACCCTAGACGAGGGTTTTTGGACAGCTTCCATTATATATGAATTTACAAATAAGCAGTATCGAAACCCAAGAAACACTGCATTAAATCGACCCAGGATGCTTGACTATAACAGAGGGACATCAACAAACAAGTATTGAGGAAACCAAACCATAAAGAACCTACAGGCCCTAACTTGAAGAACGAAATTGATGTCGGTGACAGACCCTACCAAGCAAAAGCTGAGGTGACTACGCCAGGCATGCCCACTTGCAAACCCTCAACCTGCAAGAGAACCAGGACAAGATTGTGAGCATAGTTGTCGATCATGGAAGGAAAAAGAAGCGAATAGGTGCACACACAGAGAGGGATTCTTTTCCTTACCTGGAGGGTTCGCAGCGCAGACAGAGCGCAGGCCATTGAGCCACAAATCTCGGGTACTGACTGAGACAAAGGAGAGAATTCATTTAGAGACGGAACAACAAAGGGAATAGAGTAAATCATGGACAGACGAAGTTACCTGAAGTGAAGTCGAAAATAGAAGAGCGCCACTGCTTTGCAACCTGGATGCATGCACAAAACCACTGAGATTTACCAACAAAACAACCTCATAACAAAACAATGACCATGGAATAAAGACAAGGTAAGAAGTTGCACGAGAATTATAAACGTATACTCACACAGGCGATAGAACTACCATTTTGTACACAAAGATCCAAGACCACAAATTGCCCAGGTGAATGCAGGTGCTAATCTCTCAGGCAGAGTAGCCCTTGACCGGCACGCACATTAGTTACAATGTAGCATCATACACAGGCAGCATAGGAATTACCAAAACAAACCCTCAACACCAAGAAACGAAGAGCAAAAATGACCAAGCAACAATAGAAGGGAAGGTTTTGGCAAGATCGAGGAGCAGGAAACATAAACCAAGACACCAGTACAGTGTTAATAACTACAGTCATAATTTCCACCTTACCAAAATCCAGAAATATCCAAAGTTACGTCACAAAACATAATTTAATCCATAGCTTAATCATTTTTTAAATAATTTAATTAGTGGTTAACATAACAATGTGTTAATTCCAATTCTTTATTGTGCGGAACTGTGTGGACTGTTGGGCTGGTCCCATCATAGTGGTATCAGAGCAGGATTTGGAATTAGCTGGAGAAATAGAGGTAGGAAGGTGAGGTCGTGGAAGAGGTGTTCGAAGGATAGCATAGGAAGGAATGAGAGAGGAGATCAGGATTCTTATTGCTCGTTTGGAGGCAGTTGAAGCAGGAAGAAGAAGGGATCCAGATATAGGTGATGATAGCGAAGAGGAAGTTGTAGCGAAAACAGATGAATCGGATGAGGAAGGATCGGAAATGAGGCTGTTGAAGTCGGTCCTATTGGCAAGTAGCAAACCCAAGCTAAAACTCCCAAATTATGACGGCAGCTTGTCCATAAAGTTTCTGTTGGACTAGATCAGCGAGCTAGATAAGTATTTCAAGTGTGAGGAGGTCAATGAAGACCGTAGAGTCAAGTTTGCTGCAACAAAGTTGAAAGGACACGCAGCCTTGTGGTGGGACAGTGTCCGAACAAAGAGAAGGAGATTGAACAAGTTTTCAATCAAGAAACGGTCCAGGATGGTGGCCAAATTGAAAGGCAGATTTATGCCTAAGGATTACCAGATTACACTACACAGGCAAGTGCAGCATCTGAAACAGAAAGGGATGACAGTAAGGGAGTACACTGAAGAGTTTTATCAAGTGAACTTAAGGGCCAATTATATAGAGGATACCCCGGAGAAAACAACCAGGTATGTAAATGGTTTAAGACTAGAAATCTTAGATGAAATTAATATTCTTTCTCCAAAAAACATTGAAGAAGCATATCAGAGTGCTATGAAAACTGAAGAGAAAATTACTAGAAAACAAAATGCCAGGAGAGGACGAGGAACCGGCAGAGGAAGAGGCCAGTCTTATGCTAGAGGGCGAACTGCTAGCAGTAATGAGGAAGGCAGCAGTTTTAAAGCTTCCAAAACAACAGAAAAAGGTGACAACATGAGAGGTGCTAGGCCATATCAGCGAGGTAAGGGAAATAGTCAAGGTAGAGGAGCTGGTTATCAATGCTACAGGTGTCACAAGTGGGGACACAGATCGTTTAAGTGTCTTGAGGCAGACCAAGTTGGACAAAGGGGTTCGCATGTCTCACAACCAGAAGAAGCAGAGGCACCTCCCCAAGAAGCAGAGAATGCTCCAGAAACAAGGGAAGCCCTAGTTTTGAACAAGGTGTTGTTGAAACCAGCCAAAGAAACAATTGAACAAACTTAGCGGAAAGCTTTGTTTTGGATGGTTTGTAAGTCACACGGTAAGTGCTATAAGCTGATTATTGATAGTGGAAGTACAGATAACTTGGTGGCCATAGAGATGATGGAAAAGTTGGGGTTGAAGCGGTTGAAACACCCCACCCCTTACAAAGTTTCATGGCTGCAAAAAGGCCATTAGTTGTTGGTAGATGAGCAATGCGAAGTGGAGTTTCATATTGGTAGATATAAGGATAAGGTCATTTGTGACATAATGCCGATGGATATATGTCAGATACTGCTAGGCAGGTCATGGCAGTATGACAGGAAGGTGGTACAAGACGGGAAGGTGGTACAAGACGGAAAGACAAACCGTTACAAGTTTGTCAAAGATGGGATCAAGCATACGCTTGTGCCCATCAAAGATGAAGAGACAATGGGGAAAAGTGAGACAAGAGCATTGTTAGTAAGCGGAAAATAGTTTCTGAAACAAGTTGAGGACAACAAGGTAAGCTATGTTGTTGTAAGAAGAGCAAAGACGGTACCGCTACACAGAGAGGTGTCAAATTTGGCCACATAAATTCAACAGATGTTGCAGGAGTTTACCAATATAGTGGTGGATGACTTGTCAGATAAACTGCCCCCCAAAAGAAGCATAAGTCACCATATTGACTTCATACCCGGAGCAAGTTTGCCAAATAAGGCAGCATATCGAATGAGCCCCAAAGACAATGAGGAGATTAGAAAGCAGGTGTAGGAACTGCTAGAAAAAGGGTTGATAAGGGAGAGTTTGAGCCCTTGCGCAGTTCCAACGGTTCTCACTCCCAAGAAAGGAGGAGAATGGTGAATGTGCACAGACTCAAGGGCCATCAACAAAATCACCATCCGGTACAGGTTTTCGCTGCCACGGATGGACGACATGATAGATTGCCTAAGTGGGGCAGCATATTTTTGTAAGATAGATTTAAAGAGTGGGTATCATCAGATTCGAATTCGAGAGGCGGATGAGTGGAAGACAACCTTCAAGACTAATGAGGGATTGTATGAGTGGCTGCTTATGCCATTCGGACTGAGTAATGCACCCAGTACCTTTATGCGGTTAATGAATGGAATGCTGAAAGAATACATCGAGAAGTTTGTGATAGTGTACCTGGATGACATATTAATTTTCAACAAGACAAGGGAGGAACACTTTAGACATGTTCGAAAAGTGCTGGAAAAATTGTGGCATAATAAGCTGCTAATAAATCTGAAAAAGTGTACTTTTCTACAAAAAGAATTGGTTTATTTGGGCTTCATAATAGCAAAAAACAAGCTGAAGATGGATCCGGAAAAGATTGCAGCAATAGTCAATTGTCCATCCCTGAAAAGCTTATTTGAGTAGTTTTCATGGGCTGGCGAGTTTTTACCGGAAATTCATAAGAAATTTTAGTGAAATTTGTGCACCTATGTTGGAAACTATCAAAAAGGCCAGTCAGCCTTTTCGATGGACTGATGCAGCAGAGAGGAGTTTTTAGCTACTAAAGAAGAAGATCATAGAGAGACCGATCCTGAGATCGCTAGATTTTAAAAAGCTTTTTCAGGGTCCCTGTGATGCTAGCAGTACGGTTGTTGGAGCTGTACTTAGCCAGGAGGATAAACCTGTTGCATTTTTCAGCAAGAAGTTAAATGAAAGCAGGCAAAAATATTCATCTTATGACAAGGAATTCTATGTTGTCATCCAAGCACTGAACCATTGGAGAAACTATTTGCTGGGAAATGAATTTGTTTTGTTCTCGGATAATTTTGCACTGCAATATGTGATGCAACAGCACAAGTTAAATAAAAAACATGCCAAGTGGGTGGAATATTTGCAGAGTTTCACCTTTGTGTTGAAACACATCAGTGGGTAGGCCAACAAGGTGGCAGATGCATTGAGTAGGACAACCTTACTCTTGCAGGAGAGTATTGTACAAGTGTTGGGTTTTGAGCACTTGAAAGATTTATATCAGATTGACAGAGATTTTAAGGAGGCTTACGAAGTGTGCCAGAATCCTTTGGTGAGAGACAATAGTCCATGGTTGGACTATAACTTTCAGGAGAAATTGCTATTTAGAGGAGGACAACTATGCATTCCTGACTACTCGATGAGAGAGAATATTGTTCAGGAAAAGCACAGTGGAGGTCTAGCCGGACATTTTGGCATAGACAAGACACTCAAGTAGCTCATCCATTTTTACTTTTGGCCAAAAATGCGAAGGGATGTACAATGATTTGTGACTATATGTAAAGTGTGTCAGTTAGCAAAGGGTTAGAGTCAAAACATGGGACTGTATACACCATTTCCTGTTCCAAGTAGACCATGGGACTCAGTCAGCTTGGACTTCATCTTGGGTCTACCAAGGACACAGTGGGGTTATGACTCGGTGATGGTAGTAGTGGACCAGTTTTCGAAGATGGCGCATTTCATCCCTTGTAGAAAAACCAGCAATGCCACTCATGTGGCCCACTTGTTCTTTACATAGATTGTCAGGATACATGGTTTGCCTAACTCTATTCTTTCTGACAGGGACGTGAAGTTCACAGGGCACTTTTGGCACACCTTGTGGAAGAAGATGGATACACAGTTGACTTACAGCTTTGCTTATCACCCGTAGACCGACGAACAAATAGAGGTGGTAAACAGAAGTTTGGGGAACCTGCTACAAAGTTTGATTAGTGAGAATTCACAGATGTGGGATCGAGTACTTGCCGAGGCAGAGTTTGCTTATAATGACTCGCCCAATTGCAGCACGGGTTACAATCCTTTTTAGATCTTGTACAACATGCATCCTCGCGGAGTGCATGAGTTGCAAGATCTCGGACATCAAGAGAGGCAAAGTGCAGATGGGGAAGATTTCGTTAACGCGATGAGATATTTTCATGAGTAGGTGAAAATTAAATTGCAGGACAGCAGCCAGAAATATAAACAGCAAGCAGATTTGAAACAAAGGGAAGTGTAGTTTAATGTGGGATATGAAGTCCTCACGCATTTGCACTAGGAACACTTCCTTAGAGGTGAATACAACAAGTTGAAGTACAAGAAGATAGGTCCCGCAAAGTTCTCTGGAAATTTTTAGTGAATGCCTATGAGATACAGCTGCCACCAGGGATAAGCATTTCGCCCATCTCCAATGAAGCAGACCTATTTCCCTACACTGTTGACCCATAAGAAGAAGACATAACCACACGGCCTACACGTGACACCCAAGATGGAAGTGAAACTTGGATGAGACAAATGCCTTACGTTCAGCCTCCCGAGACCAAGAGAATCCTCGACACTCAGGTGGCCAAATGAACTCGACGGAAGGAGTATCTACAATACATGGTCAAGTGGAAGAACCGTCCTATTGAGGACAGTTTGTGGCTTGATGCCAGGCAAATAGAGCAGGCGGGTTCTTCAGTCGAGAAGCTCATGGACCGGAGTCATGATTTCTTTTTACTCTGGGAGCCTGATGTAGGAGCATCCAGCTAGGGCACCATGATCGGGTGTTGGTCTCTGCCAAGGTGGAAGGTTTTATTAGCGAATTGGTTTCTTTATGTTCAGTTTGTCAAAGTAAGATGTAGGAATTTGTTTTTCTTTTAATCTCAGTATTAGTTAGGGACAGTTTAGTCAGTTAGGGTCACTATTTTGTTTTTCCTTAATAAACAATAGTTTAATAGCTATTCTTTCATTTTAGAGGAAAAAGACAAATATGTCTAACGTAAAATCTTGCAGTATAGGCAGAACCGAATACATGAACAGTTGTGTAACTAATAAAATAGAAACTGAAAAAGAAACTACATAAAGTTCAGATAACTATGGATATAAGATATAAATGTAAAATCGAAAATCATTCAAAAGGTTCAGCGTACAAGTATCCATAATAAAAAGAGAAGACAATTTATTCATTCGAATCCATCTGTAACAACCATAACATTTCTTTATTGTTTCCTATTCATTGAACAACCAGAATAGTCGATATGGTGCATGCAGGCCGTCTTGTTTATTTCCTTTTCTAAAGGAACAGAGTTCAAACAACAAGGACTGTATCGAATTCCTAAAACAAGGGTTGGTAATCCATTAATAGAAATGACGATTGGAAACAGACAAGAACAATTGCAAGCAATTCGAATGAAAAGAGCATATGCACACAGTCATAAAAGACAGAGAACGCTTTCTCATTTTCGAATCTGTCCACCTGAACAAACATGGGTATGTCTACTATGCTTTCTAGTCATTGAAGTTACTACAAGTAACAACCACAGTGCAGGCAAAGTTCCATCGTTTTCCTCTTTAAAATCATTAAAAATAGTCAAGGAAACCACACAAGATAACCATTCATAGTTCAAGGGCATCCAAACCAGAACGAGAGAAATAACAGTCGAGCAACCACACTACGAACAGAGGTAACCCAAAGCAAACAAATCCTCTGCAAATTCTTTCAACTATAAAATGAAATGCCTGTATATACATGACTGTGTTCGAACATAACCCTACAAGCAGTCACAAAGCCTAACGACCAACAAACCCTAGACGAGGGTTTTGGGATAGTTTCCATTATATATGAATTTACAGATAACCAGTATCGAAACCCAAGAAATACTGCATTAAATCGACCCAGGACGCTTGACTACAGCAAAGGGACATCAACAAATACGTATTGAGGAAACCGAACCATCAAGAACCTACAGGCCATAACTTGAAGAACGAATTTGATTTCGGTGACAGAGCCAACCAAGCAAAAGCTGACGTGACTATGCCAGGCATGCCCATTTGCAAACCCTCAACTTACAAGAGAACCAGGACAAGATTGTGAGCATAGTTGTCGACCATGGAAGGAAAAAAAAGTGAATAGGTGCACAAGCAGAGAGGGATTCTTTTCCTTACTTGGAGGGTTCGCAGCGCAGACAGAGCGCAGGCCATTGAGCCACAAATCTCGGGTACCGACTAAGACAAAGGAGCGAGTTCATTTAGAGACAGAACAACAAAGGGAATAGAGTAAATCATGGATGGACGAAGTTACCTGAAGTGAAGTCGAAAACAGAAGAGTGCCACGGCTTTGCAACCTGGATGCATGCATGAAACCACTAAGATTTACTAGCAAAATGACCTCATAACAAAACAATGACTGTGGAATAAAGATAAGGTAAGCAGTTGCACGAGAATTATAAACGTATAGTCACACGGGCGACAGAACTACCATTCTGTGCACAAAGAGCCAAGACCACAAATTACCCAGGTGAATGCAAGTGCCAATCTCTCAGGCAAAGTAGCCCCTGACTGGCGCGCACATTAGTTACAACGTAGCATCATACACAAGCAACATAGGAATTACCAGAACAAACCCTCGCACCAAGAAACGAAGAGCAGAAATGACCAAGCAACAATAGAAGGGAAGGTTTTGGCAAGAATGAGGAGCGAGAAATGCAAACCAAGGCGCCAGTACAGTGTTAATAACTATAGTCATAATTGCCACCTTACCAAAGTCCAGAAATATCCGAAGTTAAATCACAAACCACAATTTAATCCACAGCTTAATCATTGTTTAAATCATTTAATTAGTGGTTAACATAACAGTGTGTTAATTCCAATCTTTATTTTGCGGAACCATGTGGAGTGTTGGGCTGGTCCCATCAATCTCAATGGATAAACAAACTGGAAGACATAACATATTTGTTGGCTTGGAGGATGTCAAAAGATATCGTTGCAATCAAAATTATTGTCTAGACAATATTGAGGAGACGATTGCTCACATAAAACTTCATTTTCAGTGCAAACCAAATGTAGTACATGCTCCTTCAGGATCAAATGATAGAGACACAACCCTAGCCACTTCTTTGGATACTTGAGTCCATATGCTTATGTATAAATAACCTCGTTATGCTTGTAATGTTGAAACTTCTTCAATTTTGGACTAATTATTCTATAGATAGGTGGTGAAAAATATATAGTTTCCTATTTGAGTAGATTGCGACCACCTACCCAAGGATATATTCACTGATAATGCTTATTAGATGTCCATGTTTTGCTTGAATTTTTAAAGTAATACAATTTAAACTTACAAAAAAAAGATAATAAAAAAAAAGTTAAATAAGTAATATAATAAACCTAAATTACTATATAATTATAAATATTTAGAAATGTTTTTCAAAATATGGTTTTATTGTTGATTTTTATTCTTAAACTTTCTCTATGTCTTTGAAATTTAATTTTTAAAAGAATTAAAAAATCTAAAAGATTAAATTTAAACCAATCAATTTAATCCGAATCCATCGGAATCCAATTTCTCAAAACCACTCCACAGAACCTACAAACTAAAATCAATTAATTTTATAATTATATATTTATTTTTTTTGATTTATTATATTTATTATTGATTTATATTAGTTCAAATATATAATTAAAGGCTAATGGAAGTGGATAGATTTAAAACATGTTGCCATTAAAAGAGGACATGGGCAAAAGTGTTGGCAAGAATTCAAATCTTAGAGTTGGAAGTCAATTATATCACTAAAAAATTCATGATAGTTGTCTATGATAATGTTGTTATATTATTATTAATGATTGAAAAATAATTAATATATAGTTAAACATATATACATTTAAAAAAAACATATAATACATAAATATTTACAACCATTTTATCATGAAGATTCTTAATCTTTCAATAGGCTTGCCAATACCATAACAATACCACATGCCCAAAAAAACAAAAGTCATTTCATATGACACTTGTTCATATCACATTTTTTTAATAAATGAATTTAATTAAAAAGGCAAAAAAGACAACTAATTTTGAAATAAATCTCAATCTTTGATCTATATATTAATAAAAGTATTCTAAAATATTTTGTGGATATTAAATCCCTACTATCCACTTAATAATTATTGATAATTAAATTAAAATTCTTAAGACCTATTCCAAAATAGACATGCAAAATTCTAAAATCTAAAATCATCTTTAAAAATATATAAAAAATAACTTAAAATATTAATTTTATAAAACCTAAACCTCAAATAATTAACTTGTCCTTTTTTAAGGCTCCCTAACCTAATATAGAAGAGATGTTGTAATGTGCTATTATTATTATATGTTTATAAATAAAACATTGAAAAACTAGGCCCAAAAAACTGCATACTTATAATAGAGCACATTGGATAACCATGGTAACCAGGGGTAGAAAACAGCGTCCCAGAGGTCAGAGGAAGAAATCCGCGGTACGCACATTGAAAGGAAGAGATAAAAGGTTGGGCGCCCTGGTTTCACCCAAAACATGGGGCGCTTGTTTTCGGGCACAGTGGTGGAAAGGATACTTCTTCAAAACTTGATCTTATAAATTCAATCTGGCCATGGTCACCATTAATCCAAAAAGCATTTTATGCCACTGTTATTATTAGTCACGAGTCTTCTCTCTGCTTCATCTGCCTTGTATCTGCTTGGTTTTAGTATTAAAAGTAAATCAGGTGGACTAACAGTATATGTTCCATGGCGGATATTGCATTGATTGTGGCTGAAAGTTATCTCATCTACTGCGACTCTGATACAACAAATAGAACGAATGTTAATAGAAGAGACGGAAAACCCCTACATCCACGCTTTGACCTCACTGAAGGATTTCTCACGCAGCTCAGACAATTAAAGAGGAGTGATGGTGTGCAAGGAGCAGCTGTCCCTCTGAGCACGGCGATTCTGGAAGGATGCTTCTCTCCTTAGAATTGCTGTAACGAGTAGGAAGTTTGGGAAGTTTTGGTAGAGAATTTTTAGAATCTCAAGTTTGAGTTGTATAATTTGTAAATTTGGAAGGTTTAAAGAATTTGAAATCTTTTTCTCTTTAGAAAATCAACAATGAGAGGGAAGCAGCTCAAATTTGGTAGAGATTTTTTAAAATCCCATGAGTAGTATAATTTGTAAATTTGGATTGTTCAATTTTTTTTCAAAATGTTAAATTTATTTATATATTCAAAAATGTATTTTAGAAATCACAATCTTATTTAAAGTCGTATACGATGAAAAAAGCCAAAACATCTGATTCATTTACATTTATCAGAATGAGAGTTTGTTAACAAAGCAATGTCTTCCTATTCAATTTTGTTGCTTCTCTCTTTCTGCACTTATAGTTGTGGGGTTTTATGTAACCCTTTCTACAGTCATCCTCCTATTCAGTTTCGTACAGTTCATCGCTTTCTTTCTACAGTCATAATTGTGGGGTTTTGTGTAACTTTTTTTTATAGTTAGTCATGAGAAATGATAAATGTAAGTTATTTATTAGATTTTTGGAAAATTTCTGGTTTATATTTTAGTTTAATTTGGTCAAATCTGGTAGGGATTCATTTGGATTACTAATTTGAATTGTGAACTCTTTACAATTCAAGTGGCTAGAGGTTTTTCAGGGTATTGAATCTATATATACAATTTCAGGGTGTTAAAATTATATATACAGTCAAAAAAAACAAATTTAAACAATAAAAATCAAAATTTGACTATATTTTTTTCACGAGATTCCATCAAAAACTCCAATAAATTTAACAGATAAACCAACAATGTCATTATAATACCCCAAGTAACAAATTGTTTCTTGCATGGTCTAATTTCCTATATATAAATACAATATATCTCTTATTTATACATCTTTCATTGATTCTTCTTAAGATATGTTTAATTGACAAATGCCTAGAATTTGCCTTGGGTTGTTTAATCTAATAGATTTCAGTTCAAATATCCCTTGGATGATTTATGAAAACCGTCTCACAAATTCACACAACATAATAACCATTACATTCAAGTCAAAGTCAGAGTAAGTTAAAGCAAATAGATACTCTTTTGTGAACATACCAATTTCCAGAAGAAATAAGTGGATTTACTCAGCATGATAACCATTAGATTCATGTGAAAATAAGTTAAACAGATTGATGCTCCTTTGAACATTTTTATTTGGAATTACTAGGTTAAAATAATAATGACAAAAATATTGTTCTATATTCATAATCACTTGTCACTCGTTTCAAATAATAAAAGGAAGACCATGTAAAAAAATATGACAAATTTAAATAATAATGACAAAAGTATTATTCTACATTCATAATCACTTATCTCAAATAATAATAAAAAATATATTAATTTTATACAAATGGATAAGTGATCATGGGCTTGAATTCAAATGAAAACCCAAGTAAAAACTATGTGTCATATTTGTCCTTGTACCAAGTAAAGTAAATGGAGACTCAAATAAGAACGAACATGAATGGCAATGTTAATGCTCTTTCTACTAAGTTTTGTTTTTTTTTTTTTAATTTTTAATATAATTTTAGTATTTATTATATTTTATATTGGTATAAAATAAAATAAATATATTAATTTAGATTTATTTTAACTCTAAATCTATGGATCAAATTTCTTGAAATCTAAATTTGTTTTAAAACTTTTGGTAGATTTGGAGTTAAGATGGATGTTACACATAAATTAAGAGATTATATTACATATATTATGTTAAAATTACATTTTATCCAATATTTCTCCCACTTCCTATTGCCCTAGGGTATTTTCATGGTTAAGCTTATTCATTTCTAAACTTACCGTTCTAGATCTATCAGAACTCTACTTCTATAGCACATTATTACACATAAATTAAGAGAATATATTACATAATATATTATATTGAAGTGATTATCAAAGAAGTCATTAGATTGAAGAAGCAACTATTGTTTTGTACTTTGTGCAATCTTGTTTAACCTTGCACTTATTATAAACACATTGCTCAATAGTCTCTAGGAAGCTCTAAAACTTCTACTCATATATACTCATTAAGTATTTATCTATTCAATGATAGATCAAAACATAAAGCATACAAAAAGACATAAGGTCACTGAAAATCCATACAAAAAATGCCAAGTGCAAACAGATCCATGAAAATGTTTTAGCTTTATAGGCTACATGGATTCAATGCATGTTTTAGCTTTATAGTCTACATGGATCCAACGTCATCATTTTAGCTAATTATTATGTATCTAAATATAACATCAAACTAATATGGATATAGGTTGTTTAATTTTCCCCTTAAATAGGTTATATTCCACATGAATACCATGGTTATTTATTTATTATTAACTTTATAGGGTTATTTTTATTTATTTTCACATCTCTAGCATCCTAGGTTGGAAAACAAAAATGAGTAATTTTATTAAAAAAATAAAAATATTATATTCAAAATCTAGAATCCACCAACCTTAAATTAAATATTTTACTTTAATTAATTCATCATTTCTCACAAACAAAAAATTCCACTTCTCTTTCCCTAAAGCCAATGTTAAATTTATATTTTGTTTATACATAATAATTATATTGGTTTTTAATTAGGATTCATATTGGCATTAAATTAAATTTATTAAATGTTAAATATTAAACATATATGTTTGACATTTACCTTCATATTACATTAAATATACAAATTTAAATAAATATATTTATATAATTATCTCATCTAAATTTAATTAATAAAATCTATATTAAAATACTAATAAATTAATTAAAATTAGAATTTTGAAATATTTAAAATAATACATTTTCATGAATAGGATGCACCGTAAAGCTTTTGTTACATAATCATATTAACTTTTTATGGAATTGAATGTTGATGAAATCTTCAAGGTCAAACTACATAGAAATGGAATTGGAGAAATTATAAGATATGCCCATAGTCATAGTCAAACATAAATAAATTCAAAAAGGTTGACTTGAATGGCAAACTTTATCAATTGAGCATGGTCTATAACCTTCAAACATATAAATAATATCACTACAACATTTTTGAGTTTAAAGATCATGTATACTTAAAGATTAAATTCTCTGAATAATTAATTGGTAATCATTTAAAAATTATAGCAGTAAAATCAAACTAAAACTTCTCTTAAGTTCCCTAAGGTTAACAAAATATCTTGATTCTTAAAAATGTTTAGTCAAAACCAAATTCCGCTTCTCTTTTCTAGATTAAATTAAAACTGGAAGAAAAAGTAACCTAAATCAAAATAAAATATTAAAAAATCAATTAAAACACAGAAACAAATCCCCTTTCCTAACAAAATCGGGCTATTTTAAATAACCTTGATTAAAATTTTATACTTTCTTTTTATAAAATTTAAATTTATTTATTATTTTAATAGGAATAAATCCCCTCTCCTAAACAACTAATTGGACTATGTTTTAAGTTAGTAATAGTAAAAGAGATTTCCTTTTTTAGTTTCTCTATGTATTTTAGACTTCTTTTTATCTATAATTTAAAAGTTTATATTTATAAAGAAATTAAGTTAAGGTTTAGTTGAATGTTATGAATGGGTGTATTTATGAAGTTTTAAGGATTTATTTTTAATTATAATAATAAGGTTACATAGTTAGTGTTTTTCCGTTTAGTGTAATTATTGAATTTTAAAAAGTATGAATTAATCGTCACATTTAAACAAAAGTTGCATTACTCTTACTTGGTTTAATTATAATTAAGTTAGAGTATAAAATAATAAAGACATATATAAATGAAGGAACAAAGTCGACAATATATATGAATGGAAGAACAAAGTCGACATTATACATTATAACATCCGGGTTTAATTTAATTGACATTTTTATTAAGTATGTCTTTGTACATAATATTTAAAATACCCCTTTTCCCTATAGCAAATATTTTGCACAATATATTTAGAATACTTTTCGAGTTTCACAAATCTCATTGGATAGAAATTTGCTTTCTAGTAATTTCATGATTGACTCAAAATGGTTAACAGTAAATGTATTAAAATTTTAGAATTTTATAAATTTCATGCATAATTAAGAAATGAACAGAATAATCAAGTCATTATCTTTTTTAACTTATTAAATATAAAACATGATCAACAAAACAAGAATTTTCCTCTGATATTCCCCTCAATTCATATGTTACTTTGGAAGATACATATGTTACATATTTCATTGTTTCAGAGAGGGTACAAAGGGAGTTGGAATATAATAACATACAACCCGCTTTTAGTTGAAAGCAGAAATTTCGAATGTCAACATGTTGATTATTCTGAATGCGTGGAAGAAAAGAGACCAACGGAGACACGCAAACAATCGGTAGCTTCCAACTGCTGAAGTCATCATATGCAGGGACAATTATATTGAAGCATATTTAAAAAAAAAAAAAAATGATTTTCTGTTTTTTATGCAATCTGCAATCAACAAGGATTTTCGGTTTGTGTGCACAATCTCCAAGCATCAATGGCAAGGAGATGTGACAAATCGCATTGAATGGAAACGTGACAAATAACATTGAATTGCAGCGCAATCAACCCCAATCCAGCAAAACTATGATTAAAGAACAAGGCTTCAACTCAATTAACTAATAAAAAAAGTTAAAATAATAAATAAAAAAAATATTTTGTTCTTTCTATAATGTTAATATTATAACATGGACTTTAATTTGTGGTCAACACTAGAATTAATTGGATGTCAAAGCATTTTTGAATGTGTATATCCACTATCGGGATAATAACTCCTACCTTTAGCAAAATATGTCATTTTTATTACCAAGTGAACAAACGGGAAAATATTTTTATACCTATTTAAATTAAAATTATTTATTTTAACTATAAAAATTTCTATTTCAAAAGAAAATAATAAATATTTCTAAAATAATATACTAGGCTTAACTTTTTTCCTTAATTAAAATAGATCTTATATTTTTATATTCTGCTTATAATTATCGTAATTCACATATTAGAATTGTATATATCAAAACTGTTAGGTAGGCATAAGAATTTAAATTCATCCTAAGAACTATTGTATATTTTATTATTGCACATTTTCTATTATTATTTATTTATACTATCAAAAATAAAAGTTTATTTTAATATGAAATGCCATTATTATAAATTTTTATTACAAATTATCAATATTCATTTCATCAAACGTACACCAAAGAAATGAACTTGAAAAAATTAAGTCACTACTAAAAAATGGTTATATTAAATTTACAAGCAACATGTACACCAAAGAAATTAACGTGAAGAAATTATAAAATTTTAAAACATTATTAGAAACTGGTTATATTAATTTGACAATTTTTTATGTAAGAATAATGAAAATAATATATCAAGTAAAAGATAAAAATTTATGTCCTAGTGTTATGTTCTTACTAAAAACAATTCAAAAGAAAATCTACCAACATTCCCTTTCGTTTTTGAAATAATAACGGTCCATGTATAATATAACTCTTTGCATTGTTTTTATTTAATTTTATGGTTTTATTAAAAATATCTATCCAAGTTTTTTAACAACTATTAATAATATTAACTATTGCAATTGTGCTTGATAACATGAGCTATTGTTCTTATCGGTTGACACTAACTTGTTTGTGAATTCATCGAGGGTATTTACGATAGACCTTGCGAATACGTGCAAGGGTCTTATCAATTTTATTTTATTATTTTTTTTATTAATATTAAAATAAATTATACTAAAATACTATTAAATAAAAGACAAGTATGATGTAGGAGCATTTAGACCTAGTCAGCAATGTGATGGTATGATCACATGTTGTGGCTAACAAAGGGTTGGAAGACAAGAGATTAATTAATTTTTTTAATTTAAATGTATGAGAGTGTTTTATTTGTTGTCAAAATTTGAGCAGAAAAGGGTATAAGTATTTATTAATATTAAAATAAATTATACTAAAATACTATTAAATAAAAGACAAGTATGATGTAGGAGCATTTAGACCTAGTCAGCAATGTGATGGTATGATCACATGTTGTGGCTAACAAAGGGTTGGAAGACAAGAGATTAATTAATTTTTTTAATTTAAATGTATGAGAGTGTTTTATTTGTTGTCAAAATTTGAGCAGAAAAGGGTATAAGTAGTTGATTGATCGTCCCTGCGTGGAGATCAGGGTAAGTAGTTAGAGTATCTGGTTTGAATAGGATATGAGGGATTTGAAAGTTTAAATTAGCATTTGTTTGAGAAAAAAGTGGAGTAAAGAGATTCTTTAGGGGAGAATGAGAGATTTCTGGATCTGAACTAAATGGGTTCATGAATCTGCATTTTGTATAGAATGTAATCTTTTGGAATGAGTGAAGGGGTTAGATTCAGATGGAAAGATAGGATGGATGAGCGAGGGTAGAACTGAAACAGTCAAGTGTGACTGTTTCTTCTGTAAATATTTATCAATATGAATACAGTGTGGATTGTGTATTTCTTTATGTAATTTAGTATTGAGTGTGTTTATAACTTTTAGTCTCTGGATTAAGGATCTGAGAATTATTATGTTTGTCGATACTCAGAATATAGGATAAGAGTGTGTGTTCTGTATATAACACAGAAAACTGATTGATGTGGATTATCCGTACCAGATTAGCAGACAAAGATTGAATAAAGGAATGAATCATCATTGATCACAGGTTTGATCAATGATGATCTATTTGTGAGAAGATCGTAAGTGTTCTATAATGAATGTGCATGCGGTTTAATACAGGAAACATACCCAAAACATCAAAACGCTGAGTTGATTGATAATTTGTGAAGAAACCCCAAAATAAGTCAGGACCGTCCATTGGTTGGCAGATCTGATGGTGAACAACAACTGCGGGGGTAGGAGAGTACGAATTTCTTGATCATGGCTGAAGCTCCGCACTCGCTCCTAGCCGTCAATGTCATATTCAAACTCTTAGATCACAGTCGATTGTGGGGGTTAAGCCCGTTTTTAAACTATGTGCTAGTTAAAGTCTCGCAAATCGTAGATTTGATGGCCTCTTATATCCAACAAATATTGCGTCATAAAGTGATCGAAATTTAATTTCAAAATGGACTCGAAAATCCATACATCAAGAATTTATATTCCTTATCAGCTCCGTAAGAGTGGTCAAAGTCAATGGAAAAGTCAGACCCAATATGTTATCAATGCGGGTTAAATCTATTTGAGATCCGGTCAGACGTAGTCGAATTGGGACCGGGCACATTGACAGGTTATATCTTTGTTTTTCATTGATCGGGTGTATAGTCGGGTTTTCTAGTGTTTTGGGTTCCGATAATTTGATGGGGTTTTGTTAAGTTAAGTGAACAGGGATTTAATTAGTTTTAATTCCAAATTTATGAAAGGGTGTAACCTTGCTTCACTTTGGAGGTTATGTGGGGATAACTCATAGGTCCACATGGGATTTTTAAAGGATGTCAGTTACATGGAATCATTTCTGGTATCAAAGCAGAAAATGATTCTGCATAGAAGTACAGTAATGTAAAAGATTGGAGATATTTGCATGTTAGAACAATCAAAGTAAAATCAAAGCTCAAAATAATTTAATTCAAAGGACACTGATATCGGAACAAGGAAAATATGAATCCTTTGTCAGTAGAGAGATTTGTTTGGATGTTTGGAGAACAACAAGGGAGTGAAAATTTCCTTTCAGACAAATGAAATTTCCATGTAAATTGATTGAATGATTGGTTTGATTTGAAAGCAAAATTGAAGTAGAAGGTTTTGAATTTAAAGTCAAATAGAAGAGTGGATTGCTATGACTGAAATCATTTAAATGATTTGAAGAATTTTAATGATTAAGGATTGCTTAAAGTATTGTTGAAGACAATGATATTGATGGTTGAAAGAACAGAGATTGGGTTTAATAGGATTGAAAGAAGAACCACAACAAGGAATGAATTTTGGAATTTGTAGAAGCAAGGCAGGATTTGCTTACAACAGATTATCAAAAGGAATTTGTATTGTGTCATGAATTTGTAAATATAGGTGAATTTCAAATTGAATCTTAATCGTAAGATGAAGAATAGTTGTTGACTGTATGGAGTCTTTTGAATCGAGAAGTTTAAATGAAATAGTGAACAGGTGAATCATTTGGCAAAGATTTAACTAATGGAATGGGAATTAGTTTTAAGACATCTTTGAAGGAAAATTGGCAGGTTTGAAAGGTTCTTTGATGTATCTTAAGATAAGATTGTACAGGTCAATGGAAGTAGCGAAATTGTTGGAAGGAAGAATGAATTGTATCAGCATCATAACACATGAGCTATGTTAAAGAAGATGAAGCAAGAAGAAATCTCAGATGAGTAAAGGTGACAGTACCCAACAGTAAATGAAATTACTAAATGAAAGAAGGAAGTGAGCAATTGAAGATGCAACAACCTAGAGCAAGGGGTGTTCAAGAGAAGCTGAGAACACCTTCCAACTGCAGTTGGGTAGAAGTTGTTGAGGCACCTCCACAATTGTGATTGTGGGTAGAGTTGTCTTAAAGATAACAATTCCAGCAAGAGGAGCGTTGGGTAGAATCTCTAGTCAGTGAAAGGTTCGAGGAAAGAACCAATAGATGCCAAAAGGCTAAACTTAGAAAAGTTTGGTGAGGAATGAAGGAGACTTGTTACAAATGAAAGAAAGGGCTAGTTGCAGCTCACTAGTGAACAAGGAAATATCACCAGAGGAAGAAATGGAATTGACTATTGATAGTCATAACAGGGGTACAAAGGAAAGTCACAGGTAGATGAAAAAGAGTGCCAAAGCAGTTGGACTTAAAAGAATGAGTAAAGAAGAAATGTATATAGAGTTGGCTGAGATGAAGGCAGAACTCAGTCATTTGAAGAAGCTGGTATATAAGGGAATTAGAGAAGATTTGGAATAAGGAATTTATGTGGGGAAAAGAGTTAAGTGGCCTATCAGAGAATTGTTTGTTGAGAAATTAATGCTTCAAAAATTTGAGGATGGAGGAGTAGAATACATTTGTAAACCAGAGAAAGGATCTCTCCTTGGGGAAGGAGACAGTGATGACAGTGATGATAATGATGAAGAGATGATCTATACAGATCAACGTGAGAGAAAGGTGCTGGTAGCATCTTCACAAGCAAGAGAATCTCATAATTTTGGGATTAATTATTTGTGTGAATGTAAAGTTGTAGGTATGTAGCCAAATGAAATTGACTATGTGAAAGAGGCAAAGACAAGAAAAACAGAAAAGGAGGTGCAGGAAGACTTTCAAGACTTTGATTGGTGGAGAAAATTAAAAGGTATGAGTAAATGGTTGTGTTTTCTCTTAGTGAAAACTTATTGGATCATGTTAGAAGGAATATTAACATGGATAGAAAACCAATGGAAAATGGACAGAGGGAGAGAAGCTAATGCATTGCAGGGTTGTGAAGAGAAGAGAAGCGAAGCTGACACAAAGAACTTAGATGAAGAAGTTAAGTCAAGGAAATCTTTGAAAGATCAAAGTCTTATCATAGAAGAGAAGGAGACATTGTTGTCTTATTTGGATAAACTGAGTGTTGGGGAAAATTGTGAAGGACAGGGGGATGTTATGTAGACTTATGATGAAATTGTCAAGCAAAGTCAAGAAGTTGCAGTTCCAGAAGTTTTCTTTGATGAAAAGGAAATCAAAGATGTTGAGGAAGAATTTCTCAATGAATTAGTGAACTATTCGAATAGTTCAAAGGAGCATGAAGGTTTGGTCAATGAGAGTTCAGATGAAGAGCCTTGTATTTTTGAAACTGACATGATGTGTATATTTTCAGGTTTGACAAGGTATGAACAACAATTGGACAATGTGCTCATGCATGTTGATGAAGAAGTGAAACTGTTTGAGGAAATAGTTGAAACAGAAGGATATTTTGAGCATGTATTTAATACTTCTAAGAATGATGGTATTGACAGGGAAATTGTCATGATTAAAGAAGCTGAAGACAAGCAAATGGAAATTTGTGATGATAACCAGAATGAAGTATCTTCAGTAGAAAATCTAGACAGTGTGGAAAATGTGAAGGAATGCATGATGATGTTGATAAATACAAAAGTTTAGGAATTCTATGATTTTAAAGTCGATTATTTTTATGAATCTATAAACCATGAAGAAGCTTTAGAAACCCAAAAAAAAAATTTGTTGTAGGTGAAGATGAAACAACATTAATTAGTTGTACAAAAGGTTAAAGGATACTTCACAATGATATATTTGAGGAGATTTTAATTATTGAATTGTTGAATGACATTTTTGTGTCAAAACAGGGAATATTCTGTAATGAACAGGAAAGCGTTCAAATGAAATTTATTGACAGCTTTATTAATTTTGCAGAGGATCAGTATAAGGACTTGAGGGCAGAGTTATCTGTGGAGACAAAAATCCATAGTAATTTTAAATCTGATAATTGTGGCACAAATTCGGTTTTATACAGGAAAGAGGAGTCATATGCAAATGATATGCTTATTGGAGATAAGGGAAGATTCAAATTACTAGAAAAGTTATAAGATGAACCTGATAAGATAAAGGGAAAGATTATATTTAATGATAATGAAAGGGAAGTTGTAGAGTACAAGCAATAGTTTGTAAATGATATAGGTGAAGAAGAATTAGACAGAAATTTCATAATTTCTATGGAAAGGGAGAATGTACAGCAGACAGATGCCAGTGGAGTTCAGCTAAGAACAAATTGTAAAGAGGAAGTTGAGAAAGTGTGGAAGATGAAGTCATTTAAGAAGAGGGACAAGAAGGAAGAAAAATTAACAAAAGAAATTTGTATCATCAAGGAAAGTGGACAGAAACAATATAAGATTTGGAATCCTAGAAGAACAGAAGTGATAGTGGTAAAAGAATTGAATCAGCAACATGATGAAAGTGATGACCAGTTACAAAGTAAAGTTTGGGATACTGGATGATCAACAGAAGAAACACATGACCAGGAGGTCATGAAAACTTTCAACTTTGGGAGTCTAATGTAGGAGCATTTACACCTAGTTAGCGATGTGATGGTATGATCACATGTTGTGGCTAACAAAGGGTTGGAAGAGAAGAGATTAATTAATTTTATTAATTTAAATGTATGAGAGTGTTTTATTTGTTGTCAAAATCTGAGTAGAAAAGGGTATAAGTAGCTTATTGATCCTCCTTGCATGGAGATCAGGCCAAGAAATTAGATTATTTGGTTTCAATAGGATATGAGGGATTTGAAAGCTTAAATTAGCATTTGTTTGAGAAAAGAGTGGAGTAAAGAGATTCTTTAGGGAAGAATGAGAGATTTATGGATCTGAACTAAATGGGCTCATGAATCCGCATTTTGTATAAATTGTAATATTTTGGAATGAGTGAAGGGGTTAGATTCAGATGGAAAGATAGGATGGATGAGCGATGGTAGAATTGAAAGAGTTGAGTGTGACTATTTCTTCTATAAATATTTATCAATATGAATACAATGTGGATTGTGTATTTCTTTGCGTAATTTAGTATTGAGTGCGTTTATAACTTTTAGTCTCTGGATTGAGGATCTGAGAATTATTGTGTTTGGTGATACTCATAATATAGGATAAGAGTGTGTGTTCTGTATATAATGCAGAAAATTGGTTGATGTGGATTATCCCTAGCAGATTAGTAGACAGAGATTGAATGAAGGAATGAATAATCATTGATCACAGGTTTGATCAATGATGATTTGTTTGTGAGAAGATCGTAAGTGTTCTACAATGAATGTGCATGTAGTTTAATACAATAAACAGACCCAAAACATCAAAAGAATGAGTTGATTAATAATTTGTGAAGAAACCCAAAAATAAGTCAGGACCATCTGTTGGCTAGCAGATTCGACGGTGAACAACAATTGCAGGGGTAGGAGAGTACGGATTTCTTGATCGTGGCTGAAGCCCCACACTCGCTCCTAGCTGTCGATTTCATATTCAAACTCTTATATCACAGTCGATTGCGGGGGTTAATCCCATTTTTAAACCGTGTGCTAGTTGAAGTCCCACAAACCATAGATTTGATGGCCTCTTATATCAAATGGATATTGCATCATAAATGATCGAACTTTAATTTCAAAAACGGACCCGAAAATCTATACATCAAGGATTTATATTCCTTATCGGCTCTGTAAGAGTGGTCAAGGTCGGTGGAAAAGTCGGACCCGATATGTTATCAACGCAGGCTAAATCTATTTGAGATCCAGTTGGATGCAGTCGAATTGGGACAGGGCTCATTGACACGTTATACCTTTGTTTTTCGTTGATCAGGTGTATAGTCGGGTTTTTTTATTTTTTTGGGTTCCGACAAATTGATGGGGTTTTGTTAAGTGAATAGGGTATTAATTAGTTTTAATTCCGAATTTATGAAAGGGTGTAACCTTTCTTCACTTTGGAGGTTATGTGGGCATAACTCATAGGTCCACATGGGATTTTTAAAGGATGTCAATTACGTGGCATCAAAGTACATAAATAAAAATATTTTTTAAATACTCTTGATTGGGACGCGGGATGTTGTTAGAGGAGACAGGTTGGGATGTGATATGGGTTATATAAAGGTCATAACAACCGTCGTCCCCCACATGCTCAAGGCAGGGGGTGTGGTGTCCTTTGACAAGAATGCATGGACAGTGGGTTGGAAAGGTGGCGGAGAAGGTTAAGGAATTCGATGTGCAGGGTAAGAGAGAGCAACTGTGGAGGCGGGAAGCAACTCAAAGCTGAGGAGGGGCGAAGGCAAGCAAGAAACCTTGGCTGCAGACAAGAAACGGTTTCCCGATATGTAATTTGGTCTCGCTCCTATATCAATTCCATGATCTGGTTGGGCTCCTGTATCAATTCCATGATCTGGTTGGGGTTTTGTTGGGGGGAAGGGAGGGGAAAGAGGCCATCTCAATTGGGAGTAGCTCTGTATGGGAGGAAATAGGGAAGGAAAGGGAGTGCCATGGCCTGGTTCTTCTTTCTTCTTTTATCCCATTCGAACCAGAATCTTGGCAGTGACATTGGCAATTGCGGGCTGAGAAGATACGCTGGCCTATCTCTAGTTGCTCAGACTAGGGGAATAGGGGATAGTGGGTTTGCCATTCCTGGGGGGCTGGGTGCTGAAGAGAGAGGCACGAAAGAGCTGAGGGCAGGGGGCATGGATTTCAACCATGGCAGTAGGACGCCAAGAAAACCTTGGGAAATGGGCACTTGAATGGTATTAAGGGCAAAGCTAGGGATCCTGGGCGATAATCTAGACAGAGGGTCAAGCAAAGCCATGGTTGGCATCTACTCACTGAGGGTACTGAAAGTGGGTATAAATGAAAGTGTCGTTCTAGGCTCCGGACAGGCCTGAGGGTTTGGTTCCAAATGCAGAGGGACAACCAGCAATTGAACCATAGCAAGGGGGAGGGGTACTATGAGGAGCCCCAGGAGAGGAGTCAGAAACCCAATTCCCTTGGCCACCTGTGGGCTCTGGGCTACCTTAACTCTCAGGTGATGAAGTATGGAAGAGAGGCATTATATGAACAACAAAGATGGGTTGATGTGCAAGGTTTGACGAACCTAACTTCGTTTGAATATTCACAGAGTGTCACTACACAGATTATGGCTCGAGCAGTGAGAGGACGTGGTCAAGGTAGGAGAGGTCCGACCCACTGGGCAGAGAACGGGCCAAGCATGTCGGAAGTTCGCAGGGGTCGTAAGCCTATTGAGCACCTCATAGTAGAGGCAGGAGTGGCATATCGAGATGAGACGGATGCGGGAATTTGGAAGTTGATTGAAGACTGGGAAGCAGAGATTAAGCAGGAAAGTGAACCATAGGAAGAGATCGACAATTGGAGGATGTTGGTCCCAGATCTAGGGAATACCCATGGTAGAATTACTCAGTTTAAACACACCCTTTATTTGTATTTCTTAATGAAAAGTCTTCTTGGAAAAGCGATGGAACAAATCTCTGTGGGGATGGAAGTAACAGTGTAGGGCCTGCCACACTATTAAAAAGACATGGAAAAAAACCTCTTTTAGTTGCGCAAACATGACATCAGGATGGATCGAATCAACCGCCACATCCCTTGCATCCTAGAGTTGTATGGAATGCTAGGGGAAATTGCTGAAGATCCTGCTCCTGTAGCCTCTGTCTCCGATGAGCAAAAAGAGCAGAAATACTAGATTCCTCATGCTTAGTTTTTGTTTATGCGGTTAGCTTTTAAGTTTCCTGTTGCATATGCTAGTTTTTACAGTTATGTAGTATCTGGACATGAGACCGAGACTTCTCTAACTTGGCTAGAAAGACTGAAGCAATTTTGTTTTTGGATGGAATATAATGCTGACCAATGGTCAACATACTTGGTTTCCCCTCGGGGCAAGTTGAGGCCACCCGGTCAATCTGTGTGGTGTAAATTTTCCTAATATATAATAGAAAATGGATGGACCTGCCAAGCTTAACAAAAAAATATTTTTTAAATAATGAAGGGTACATTATAATAATCACAGTACAGCTATCATGTCAGTAGAGTACAAATTGATATAATGAGAGTTGTAAGAATGGTACACATGCCATTTTTTACATATTTTTTCAAATTTATATTTTTTAAATTATTCTTTTGTCTGATAATTAAAAAATAAAGCCCATAAAAATCGTCTATTCAATAGTTTACACCAATGAGAAAATGAAATTTTTGAATTTAAAATTTTCTAAAATAATTTTTAATTTTGGGAGAGAACCCATTTAATATGATATTGATTTTAGAAACTTTATAAAAGTTTAGAAATATTTTCATAAAATAAAAAGTCAATGCATTTTTTAGTGTAAAGTAATTACAAACCATTTGTGTTTATGGTGCATAAGAATTAATATATGATGTTATAATGTATAAAATATATAATGTTATTTTTCAAATTATTGATATTTATTGTAGATAGTAATTAGTGATATATTATATAGCAATCAATGATAAGGTACACAAAAGCCAATTCTTGCAATCATTACACAATAAGAGGGGAGACATTTCAACCAATCATATTTGAGATAGATAGAAATAAATTTTATTTAAAATTAATAAATTTAATTTCATAATGTTAAACTTTGCATAGATTTTAATTTTTTTTAGTCAAAGAAAAACTAATAGCAAGGAAGGTATAATAAGGTTTTAGTGGAATTGTGTGTAATTTTAATAAATTTTAAAATTTGATTTGAATTTTTTTATAATTAGTATTATTAGGAAATTGACATGTACCAAATAGTATTGGTTTTCCTATTTTATATATGTTAAATAGTATTTATTTTCTTATTTTATATGTATTTTTCTTTGATTTATTTATTTATTCGAATGGATTTATTTTTATGTCAAAGTTTTGTAAATGATGTCATTTGTAAATTGTTCTGGATATTTCACTAAATAATTCATCACAACATATCTCATAAAATAGACTGAAATATATATTATAAGAGTTAATTATCTTATATTCTAGATTTATTATTTATAATTTTATGCTTAATCATGTAATAGATAAAATGAAAGAAAATAGAGAATAATAAGATACAAACATACACCAACCACAATAAATATAAGTTATACTCTAGAAAACGTGTATGGGAGAAATCCCAGCTAAAAGGTGTGGATACTCTACTCTCTCTTTCAATGGAATGGAAATAATGCAAGTACAAATGAGAAGACTCTCTATGAAATCACCTTAGACCTATGGTTTGATAGGTTGCTACATGACATTAACTCCCTCTATTATGCCCTCTAGCACCCACTCTTGTGCTCTGTTTTATTATGGAACAAGATACAATTGAAAATGAATGAACTCCTTTTCCTCCTAGTGGCCCGGTTAGAACATAACTAGCCAGGGGTCATGTTTGACTCTTTCAAACCTCAACTAGTGTTAGAAATTTTAGCCTTCTAAAGTACTAGCTTAGATCCATTTAACAATGGATCTACCAAGCATTGAGAGGGAAAAAATATCTCAAGGTGCAAACCTCGAGAAAAGGTTTGCACCTCGAGAGATTTGATACCTCTCAGCACTTGATAGATCCAAGGTTAAGATGGATCTAGGTTGGTTTCAATCATGCACAATCACACAAAATTTTATTGAACATTTAATTATTCTAGTTGATGCTAATGATGTCTAAGATTAATCTGATGAGTTGAATTTTAGATTTTCTTAGTTACCTTAGTTTGTTGAGATGATAGATACTATTAATAACTTGAATGATGAAAAATGATGAAGTGAAAATTTTGAATGCAAAGTGGCAATGTAATAGTGTTGAATGATATAAAATGTGAATAATAAGAATGTAGTCAAATACAAATAGTCTTTGTTGTGAACAATCTCAAATTATTCTCTTATATTGTTCCTATTGTCATATCTATTAGTTTTGCTACTTTTTTATATTGATCATATGAAAAAGGGTAGTTGAACTTGTTGACCATTCAAATATTTAACTCGAGCTATTATAGAAAACATCATACCTTGTCTCTCTTGCTCTCCAATATTAATAGTAGCTTTCTCCAAAGTTAATCATGGTGACTTATGGAGTGTTAAACCCCAAGTAATTTTCAATGGTAGTTGTTTTTCATTACCTCGTTTGAATGCAAAGTGACTAACAATGTTGAATGATGGAAAATGGTAATAATAAGAATGCAGTCAATTACAAATAGTGTATAGTTTCAAGAAGCAAACATTTCAAGTAAGTGAAGATTTTATTTAAGATGAAAATTCAAGTATTTTATTTATGGTTGAATTATTGTAACATAGAAATCATTGCATGATGTCAATAATTTTTTTGTGCACACACTGAAATTAATGCACACTATCAATATAATTACTTTGATATTATTGTACACAATACATTTAGTTACATCAAATCAAGAAATCAACATCTACATTGAAATCAATACATATAATGCAATCAATAAAATAGGATTAGAAATCAACATCTACATTGAAATTAATGTAGTCTAGTTCAAGAAACCAATTAGGATTAGAAATCAACATCTACACTGAAATCAATGCATTTAGTGCAAGCAATAAAGATAAGATTAGAAATAAATAATTACATTGAAATCAATGCATCTAGTGCAATCAATCAAATAAGATTAGGAACTCAACATATACACTTAAATCAATGCATCTATTTCATATATATCTATATCTCTCTCTCTTTCATATATATCTATATCTTCCCCATCTCTCCTTTGTCCCACTATATCACCCCACAAACGCAAACACAAACACACTCTCTCTCTGCATATCAATTTATCTCTCAATCCCTCCAAATCAATCTCTCTCTTCCTCCCTCTCTCCTTCTCTCTCTCAAGTCCTCTATCTCTCTTCCTTCCTCTCTCCCCCTTTCTCTCCCACGTCCCTCTCTCCCTCCATC
>APFE030160152.1:193265-269393 GCA_000404065.3 Pinus taeda
TATTTATGGTTATCGCATCTCTGTATTTATGGTTATCTCTGTAATCTATTGCGTTCCTATTTAAATCCGGATCATCTCTCCCCCCAACTCAAAACAATTGAACAATCCAAATATTTGACATAATTTATTTCCCAATCCTTCCACATCAATATATTAATAAATATAATATATATTTAAAATTACAATTACAATTACAATTTTTTTTAAATTTTAATGTATTAAACTTTAAAATCGTTATCTTTTAAAAATATTTTATCTTAATTGACTTGTTAAATAGTTTTCATCTTAATATAAGTTTGGAAATGAGCTCGCTGCGCTGCGACCTAGCCGCACCGTCTGCGCTCTCCTGCAAGCGTTCTCCATCATGGCGTCTGGAGGCGGCCCTGCGGCCCCTCCCCCCCTTCCCCCGGAGGTCGAAGCCTTCAAGGCTCTAGTTTCTGCTTCAGAAAAATGCCAGGTCTCTGGCCCGCAGCAAAAATTCGTCAAAAAGCTGGACAATATTCCCAAGGTGGCCTTACCTGAGGAGGAAATATGTAGATCTGCTTTGAATCTTGCAGGAAAAGGCCTAATCAGACAGTTCACCGGTTTGTGGCCATCTTCGAGAGCTGTCGAAGAATGGGTCAAAAGGAACTGGCTACCTTTGGTAAACGAAGGTATCAAGATCTACTTTGTAGGCAAAGGGTTCTTTGTTTTCCTGTTTGACAATATAGAAGATAGAGGCCTGATCTTCAGAAACGGGCCATACTTCATGGGGCCCCAAGGACTCTACTTGAACAAATGGTCTACAGATTCTGACCCAGCACAAGATGTGCCCAAGGCAGTACCTGTCTGGGTGCGCCTCCCGCATCTTCCCCTTCATTGCTGGAACCAAGGCTCCCTACAATCCATTGGAAACGCTCTTGGAAAATACATAGACCAAGCCCCAAGGAAGGACCAGTATTCCTGTGCCCGGATCTGCGTGGAGGTCGATCTGGAAATAGGATTACCCGAAGCGATTCAGCTATCGGTGGCAAACTGGACACACATACAAGAGCTTGATTACGAGCAGTTGCCCTTCAAGTGTCATTTCTGCCACGAGTATGGACATTTTGCTAGATACTGCAAAAAAAGAAGTGGGGAGACTCCAGAGAAGGAAAAAGAAGATCAATGGAAACAGGTAAAGAAGACAACAGCTAACAGGCAGAGCAACAAAAACAAGGCTAAAGGGACAGAGAATAAAGTAGATAATGGAAGCACAAGTAACCAAAATGCCGGAAGCAACGAAACAGAAGGCAATGAGGGAGATAAAAATCCCTTTGAAATCCTCACGCCTCCTTCAGATCCGCCGGAAGCAGGGGAAGAAGAACCACTACAACAGGAGAATATGGAAACCCTAGATCCAGGTAATATCCCAATCTGCATCCCAAGCAATATCTCTTCTCCATCATATGCAGAGATAATCAAAAAAAAGAAAAAAACAATAGAGAATACGGGATCATCAGATGATGAAACACAAGAAAAGTCATCAAAAAGGGTTGGACGAAGAACAAATAAGGAAACCAGAGAAGAGGAGTCAGAAAAACAAAAATATCTCGGCAGTCAAGCTACTATCGAAATGACACTAGGGAGGACTGTCAGGCCAAGGGCCTCCAAAGGAGGAGGGCCTACCTCTTCAAGCGGTAAATGATGCAGTTGATCTCTTGGAACTGTAGGGGTCTGGGTAATCCCAACAAGGCAGAGGCAATCAAAGACTTACTAAAGATGGAGACCGCGGACATCCTTATGCTCCAAGAGACAAAAGTAGAAGGGGAAGCCCTTCTAAACACCAGCGTTAAGAAATGGAAATTTGATTCAAGAAAGGCTGTTAGTGCAAGGGGCACAGCTGGGGGATTAGGTACTTTTTGGACAAAAAACCTCTCCCTAGAACGATTTTTAGCGACTCAACATTGGATTTTCACAGAGCTGCGCCACACTGTAAGTAATCTCACCCTCACTCTGTTTAACTTATATGTCCCTGTTCATTATGAAGAGAAGAGAGAATGCTGGAGGTCACTGTCAGATTATATAGCGCATATCAGTCCAACAAATTTGGTCATAGGGGGTGACCTGAACATAACTCTAGATCCCAAAGAAAAGAAGGGAGGGATCCAGTCCAGAGATCCTTTCATCAATACAGTGGGCAATTTGATTATGCGTTGGGACTTGGTAGACTTCAAACCAGTGAAAGGCAAATACACCTGGACAAATAATAGAACCGGAGAAAATCATATCTCAGCCAGATTGGATAGGTTTCTTATCAGCAGTTCTTTAATGATGGACAACAGAATAGTTTTCACTAAAATTCTTCCAAAACTCACATCGGATCATAAGCCAATCCTCTTATGCCTAAAAGAGGAAGAGGATTTAGGCCCCCTTCCATTTCGTTTCAACCCTCTCTGGGCAGGCAAAGATGGGTTTTTAGAAACAGTTCAAGCAGCATGGATGATAGAAGTTATCGGTTCCCCAAGCTTTGTGTGGGAACAAAAATTGAAAAATACAAAAACAGCGCTCAAAGACTGGATAAAGAAATCCACGCAATCTCCCAATAGGCAGAGGAAGGAGGCAGTAATTCAATTGGAAGGAATACAACTTGAAATGGAGGAAAAAGACCCCTCTCCCACAGATTTAGCCAACGAAAAATCCGCTCAAAGGAATGTCTACTGCTCTTTCAGGGATGAAGAGGAATACTGGCGTTTAAAGTCTCGAAGCCTGTGGCTCAAATCAGGGGACAGAAATACTTCTTACTTTCATAGACAGTGCAGGGCCCGTCTCTCGCGCAATCACATAACAGAAATAACCAGTTCCAGTGGTCAGGTTTATAAAGGATTCTCGCAAATTCAAGAGGCAGCGGTAAATCGTTTTCAGAACCTTCTTAGTGTAGAAAGAAATGGGGACGAGGAGGACGAAACAGAGTTTCTCACAACCATCCCAAATCTAGTCAGTGAGGAAGATAATGATTCTCTGATGAGCCCAGTGACGGAAGAAGAGATAACTAGTATTGTTTGGTCCATGGAACCTGATAAAGCCCCAGGTCCCGACGGTTTCTCAATACATTTTTACAGAATTTGTTGGGAGATTATCAAAATTGACCTTCTCAGAATGATAAGAGGAGTCTTGAGGAAGGCAAAAGTGGGCGGTGGAACAAAATCCACATTCCTCGCTTTAATCCCCAAGGAAACAAACCCAAGATCCTTTGATAGATACAGGTCGATCTCCCTTTGTAACTCATCATACAAGATCGTGGCCAAGCTGCTGGCAAACAGAATCAAACCTCTTCTTCAAAAACTTATCTCTCCAGCCCAAGGAGGATTTGTGAAAGGCGGACAAATCCTAGATAATGTCATCCAAATTCAAGAGGCTCTCCATTCCAGCCACGCACGGAAAGAACAAGGTATGATTATCAAATTAGATATGAGTAATGCTTTTGACCGTGTTAATCGTTCTTTCTTGCTCAGGGTTCTTGCAGCCTTTGGGTTCAGACAGGAATTCATAAATATTATCAAAGCCTGCATCGAAAATATCTGGATCGCTCCAATGGTGAATGGGAGACCAATAGTGTTCTTCTCCGCTACCAGGGGACTGAGGCAAGGCTGCCCTCTGTCTCCCTTTCTCTATATTATGATGGCGGATACTTTAAGCAGAAAATTAACTCAGGAGCAACAAAGTGGCACCATTCCTGGGATAAGAATCGTGCAAGGCGTATCTCCAGTGAATCATGCGCTCTTCGCCGATGATTCACTCCTGCTCGGGGGCGCCTCCTTGAGAATTGCTAAAGCATTCAAGTCAATCCTCCAAAAGTATTGCAGCGTTACTGGAGCCCTTATCAGTGAAAGGAAGAGTGCAGTTTATGGATGGAATACCGATCATCAATCAATTGAAAGGATAGCCAGCGAACTGGGGTTCAAAGGATACACAGAGTGGGACAAAATAAAGTATCTTGGCCTTCCGCTGACGATGGGATCCAATCGAAATAATCTGTGGGAGGAGGTAATTTCCAAGTTCAATAAGAAGATAGCTGCGTGGGGCGGAGTCTGGCTTACCTTAGGAGGAAAGCTCACTCTCATCCAGTCGGTTCTTTCAGCTCTGCCTACTTTCCAAGCCACTCTGCTGTTGGCTCCAAGGCAAATCGCAGACCATATTTCTTGTTTAATGCGGAACTTTCTGTGGAATGGTGGGAAGGGGAACAGTAATCGTTTTCACCTTGTTAATTGGGAAATGGTGAAGCGCCCAATCGTTGAGGGTGGACTGCAAATTAGAGACCCCCATCAAGCAAATCTTGCGCTGGGTTGTAAACTTTTGTGGCAGCTAATTTCTGAGCCCACGCACCCAATCAGCCAAATCTTAAACCGCAAATATCTCAGAAACCGGTCGATCATCTCCTTCAACCCCGCTTCTTCTCCTAAAGGAACTCTGGCTTGGAGGCTCTGTTGTAAGGGGATTGATTTTTTCAGAACACATTTGTATAAAATCCCAGGCAATGGCAAAAAGACTTTGCTGTGGAGAGACCGAATCATGGGCCATCCCCCACTCTCAAAAATAAATGAAATCGCAGATTTAAGAGTTTGGTTCAGATCAAGAGGAATCAGGAAAATCGAGGACATCACAAAGTGGGATGACGAAGGCAATTGGAAGAGCTGGATTCTGCCCAACATACCTGCGCACTTAAAAAATCAGTTAAACATGTTTATAGATGAAATCGCAGATTTTTCTCCTGTGCATAAGGACGAGGAAGATACATGGGGTTGGGGACAAACAGGGGTATACTCTGCCAAACAAGGGTATTTACAGATGCAAAGTAAAAAAGACTCTGTGCACCCGGAAGGAGTGTGGAAGCAGATCTGGGAAAGCTTCAGCATTCCGAAGATCAATTTCTTCTTCTGGACCTTGTTTCACAACAAAATTCTAACTGGCGACAACCTATGTAGAAGGAACATAGCCGGTCCTCATCGATGCGTGTTCTGTAAAAAAGCCTTGGAGACCTCAGTTCACATTTTTCTTGAATGTGAGTATGCTCAGAAGACCTGGATTAGCTTCTTGGCTGGACTGAATGTAAGACCCCCAAAGAACTGCTCGATAACAGACATGTTCCTATCTTGGAAAGCTAGATACCCCCATAGCATCGTTGCCAGATCCCTCTGGTACAAGGTGTGGATAGCAGCTCCAAAATACGTGTGCTGGAAGCTGTGGCTCTCCCGGAACGAAATAGTCTTTAATCAAATAGAAATATCAGCAGAAAATGTTGCTGAAAAGGCCAAGAAACTTCTAATAGAGACTTTGAAACAGTCCAATGTTAGAGATAACTCCCTAAGAGATGAAGAAAGAGCATGGTTGGGAGACTACATTCCTACAACGAGCCCTCCTTCAATCACACGCCCAAACCACAAGGAAAACTGGCAGATTCGAGACAATTTAGAAAGCTTCCAGAAGTGGTGGAAATCTTAAGGAAAATGCACTATCTTCTTTGACGGAGCCTCAAAAGGCAATCCAGGCAGGTCAGGAGCTAGGGGGGTCATTTATCTCCCGAATGGAAGTAAAGAGGATTTCAGTTGGGGACTCGGAATAAAAACCAACAATCAGGCAGAAGTCCTTAGTCTCTTAAAAGCTTGTCAACTCGCCAGAAAAGGAAACCCAAAGGAGATCGTAGTGTATGGAGACTCAGAATTGCTGATCAAAGCTTTAATAAAAAATAAAGGGTTTAATGATTCAGTTCTAAACAAACAGATATTAAGAGTGAATAGACTCTTCAAGGAATTCCCTTCAGTCCAAATTTTTCATATACTCAGAGAATTGAATTCAGAAGCAGATAGTCTGGCAAATATTGGATGCAATCTAGAAAAGAACATGATAAGTATAAACTCAGGAGAACCGAATATGGCAGTCATTCCTTAAAAGGGCATGTCGATCTTGTTAAAGCAGAAATTGTTCGGTAAAGAACAGAAAATGTAATTCCTGATTTGGCTTTGGCCACCCATAAATAAATTATCCGTTTTGGTTAAAAAAAAAAAAAAAAAAAAAAAAAAAAAAAAAAAAAAATAGTTTTCATCTTAATGAAATCCTAGGTGGCTTGGGCTACATATCACTTAAAAATCAACATCCACACATTGCCTGAAATATGTGTTCTCGCAGTCCATCTTAAAATGATTATAGTCCCACATTGGATTTCATAATTGCACTCCATCATTACAAGTTTACAATTTCATCAACTCAGTATTGCAATTTAAGTTGTTTTCTCTTTTAATAGATCGTTAGAGACAAACAAGTATAAATGCAGCAACAAAAAGTCATTCCCTCCATTATTCACATTATTCAGAGGAGCATGATTTAATCACATAAATTCTATGATAGGTTAAATTATTTGCAGAGAGTCGAAAGCCTCATCAATCATTGGACTACATTCAATGGTTGCAACACAAGTATATGATTACCATTAACCCAATAACACCATAAATATCAAAATTTTCTAAAGAATGATTACAACTAGTATTTGATGTTTTAATAAGGATGACTATTTTTTTTCACAACACCAAACATGATAGTATGTTTCATGAAATGAAATCACCAAAAAAGATATATGTAAATAAAAGGAAAAGAAGCAGAATATTAAGATAAAGTGCATAGTAATTTCGGGGAGCAATGGCGAATGGCGCGGTGTTTCTATCAACGATGCTGATGATGAATCCATAGGCAGAGGTGCAATTTTTATGAATGATGAATTAAAATTAATAAAGCAACTTTTGGGCAGATGTCATTATGGGATTATGGGGTACGAAGTTTTAAACAAAGTGTAGTGGTTCATACTTTTATTTGATTAATAAAAGATTTTTTCTACGAAATGTTATGTCCATACACATTCAAGAAGGTTAATTGTTCATAACATGCCCCATATATAAGATTACATAAACACAAATATAAATCAAAACTAAAAATTCCTTCTTTTTTTAATCTAAAGAAATAAGAAATAATAATCACGGGAAATTGAAAAACTGAAGGTGATTGAAAAAATAGTATGCATCAACCCCCATTGAATCAAATTTAACATCATCATCTACAATTGTAACGGAAATGGAAATAGAGAGGAAGTAGGAGGTCGAGGTATGTAATGATAAAAGATTCAATATATATATAATACTATTTAATTCCATTTTCAAGGTCACAATGGATACCTTACCTCTAGAGAGCTTAAAGATGTTGATATTTTCAGTTTCTCATGGGACAATCAGATTAAAGGTAATCAATAATTAAAACCTATGCCATATATATGTAATGTGTAATAGGATCAACATTTAAAAAGTATTGACATACTTACTTACATTACACTTACACATCTCCTCCATACATAGCTAAAGCCAACGTTTAATTTTTTTTTGACATGAATACATTACATTATATTACACCTACACATCTCCCCCATACTTAGCTAGAGCCAACATTTAAAAAATATTGACATAATTACATTACATTACATGACATCTAAATGTTGGGTGTGGAACCTGATTATCTTCTTGATTTAAAGGTCTTGTTTCAGTGACGTTTGGATCCCAGTCCATAACGGTGGGATGTGGGGGGGGCTTACCCCACCATTAGTGCTGCCAAGGGGGTTCGAGGGGGTGGAATCGATTCTTTGGAGCCCTCCCTCCTCCCCTGGTGGGGTTTTAGGCACATCGCCTCGAAGTAAAAATTAGAGAAAAAATTACCTTGTAAAATATTGTAATTTCTTAGTCAATATGGGCCATTCATTAGGTGGAATATCTAATGGTACAAGATATGGTAATTTAGGGTTTTTTCCCCTATAAGACAACCCTCAGTTTATGAGGGAATTGTATTATGGTTATGTATTATTTTGTGTTTGTTTTCCTGCAACATTTTATGTGTTCCATTGCTTTGTTATCTAATTTCTAACATTACACAACTCCCATATATTGGGATGTTGAGCACATCCTGTGCAATTATTCAAAGTGCCCAAGTGGATGACCCCTTTTTCATGGGTAACAAGGGTTGACGTGATATCCTCTTGAACCATGGTGGTCAATCATGATAGGTCAAATTGCATGAGGCATAAATTTTGCATCTAAACTCTGATTGATATGATTCTTGCATCATTGGATGGTGTTTGAGTGTAGAACAATGTCATAGGGTTTATCACTTAAGCAAGAAAATTTTAACCCAGAAATATCATTTAAGGCCTCAAATGGCACTAGAATGTCTCAAACCCTAATTCTTCAAACTGGGCCGCGTTGACAAAATTTCTCCTACAAGTTGGTTCCTCCGCTTTTCCCACTTTGAAAGTATCAAGATGGATTAAAAATAATATAGTGACTTAATTCAAATCATATCTACCCATTTTCAAAGGTCCCCAAAATCCTTTACTGAATGAGGTGAGGAAATTTTTCCTCTACCTTCTCCCTAGAGTACCACTTTTCTTTTCTTGGAAGTTGTCTTTCCAACCTAATCTACGAAAGACCATGCTACCCCTAACTTGTAGTTATGGACCTCTTCTACAAAATGGTATCCTCTATCAACTCTGCCTGAGAATCTAGAGCTAGATCCCCTATGGAAGGTAAGACTTTCTTGTCTTCTTGATCCAACATGGAAGGCTCATAAATATTGATATTTCCACATTCTCCACTAAGAAAATGCACATGCATGTGGGTAGATTAAGTCTTTAGGATTTATCTCCCAACTTTTCTAGTATTTCGAAAGGATCATATTGTAGACCCTTGCTTTTTTACCAAGATCATGTAACCTCTCCTTATTCAACTACAACCATACTTTGTCCCCAACTCTATTTTTTGTTGATCATGTCTAGCCTTTTGTTTTTCTTATGACTTCTTCATCATCTCTTGTACTTGAAAATGGATCCACCTAATATTTTCAATAATTTTTTCTACCCTTAAAGTATCCCTTGTGAGATCCTCTCTCACTCCTTGATTCCCTTATAAAACATCTAAAGTGAAGGTGGAAAATATTAAAAAAAAACTCAAATGGGGACTTAATAATAGAGTGTGGAATGTTCAACTATAAGAGTGTTGTATATAAAACAAATTCCATCCCATGTATTAGGATACTTTTGATTGTAACCCCATAAAAGATGCACCAAAGTCCTATTCACTACTGTTGTTTTCCCTCCTATCTATGGATGGAATGTTGTACACCTCTTCAACTTCATGTCCATCTTATCCCACAATGTAGTCCACAATGCATTGATAAATTTATTTTCCCTATCTAAAATGATTCTCCTTGATATCTCAAAGTGTGTCCAAACCTGTTTAAAGAAAGAGTTTGTGACTTCTTTCCCTGTGATTATCTTTTCACAGGGAATGATAATGAATATCTTGTTGAAATAATCAACTACTACAAATAAGTAGTCATGTCCCTTCTTGGTTCTTGGTAACCATCCCACAAAGTCCCTAGATTTTTTCCCCGGGATGAGTAGGTATAGGTAAGGGATAATATTGACCATGTTTCCTACTACTAGGCTTGTTGGTACAATACAACATACATCCTCCAACAAACCTTACTAATTATTGCATTTTGGTCTAATACACATATGTTATATGTCATTTTGTCACATCTAGTCAATAGGCCTGCAAATTGGGTCAATCCAAAGTAAAACAATTATGTTGAAATATGATTTATAAAATTCATGAGTCCATAAATTTGATTAAATCTTTCATTCATTAAAACTATAAAACACTTATAATTAAAAAACAAAAAAAACAAAAAAACAAAAAACCATTTCTCCTAATTAATAGGATTCAATATTGTATCATAAAAATATATACTCAAAACTTCCTTTATCACATTCTCCCACCAATTGTACGCTAACCATTAACCTATTGAGAACTCTTTAAACTAACACTATATACATGGCTAACATCCCCGAATAAAAAATATATTAAACCTATCAAATGAGTTTTTCATCAACTTTTCACCAACTATTAAAAAAAAATTATTTATCTTCGTACATCATGTACACCTTGATTCCCTAGACATTTCCCTTCCCTTTTGACTCCCTTGGACATTTATCTTCCTACCTTCCCAATATGGTTGACCTATCAAACAAATCCTCCATTTATGAAGAAAATCCCATGTTTTCATCCAACGTATATACCTTGATTCCCTCACTCTTTGAGAACCGTTCCTCTTCGAAATTTGGAGGGTATGGGAGGAAGAGTTTCCTAATGCTCATTATAAGCACAAAAAGCACAAAAAACAAAGCCATGTGAAACATTATCGTAAACTAAAGGAGGATTACGAGGTTCATGCAAGTGCCTTACAGATAAAAAACATTGCTTTAATTTGTTTATGATTAACCCTACATGTACCCTTTCAAATTTATAGTGTTCCATTGCTTATTTCGAGAGAGAATATATAATATTGAATGCAGAGCATCATATACATAAAACATTATAACTATGGGTAGGAAAACAAGATGAGTATTATCAACCACAAAAGTTATTCAAGGGTTCTAGCTTGCATGGGGCACCTCGAACTAAAATTTGAAACTAAAACTCTTGACATTTTGCATATAATGAATTCATTTAGCCCAAGTTCAGTGACCATGAAGTTCATAAAATTTCAGCAATCAAAAAGCATGTAAAATAAGATATGGTGGTGAAAAAGACTCTTTATAAAAGATCCAGCGTTAAATTGGAGAAATAATATGATCCAAAAATTTTCAAATACAATAACATAAATTTGAAATTTCTAATCAAATTGATTTTTTTAATATATATAATAAAATTATATATATAACAAAAAAACATTAACCATATATTACAAAAAAAAAACCATATTGGTTTGGAATTTAGAAACATGTTGAGTGTGGAGGCTTGAAATTCGCACAAGGCATTTACTAAAGCATGTCATCACTATGTTTATGAAAAATATATAGTCCCCTATATGGGACAACAAAAAATTTCATTGTCTTCCTATAATTTCTAAAGCATATGATCTCTATGATTTTACAAAATAGATAGTCACCTATAGGAGGCAGCGGGCAGTTTCATTGTTTTTATATATTTTCTAAAAATGATCGCCAACATTCAGGCAACGGAGATAAAAATCCATAACGTTCCCATCGTTTCTACAAGAATATATGAACTAAAAATACAAAGTTGTTTAACAACACCTCACACCCTAGCTACATTTAGTGCCTAAAAATTTAGCAACACTTCAGTGCTCATATGCACACCTAACACTAATAGGTTCAAGGAAAACCAATTCACATGAGTAGTAAAATAAGTTGATAGCTTACAACATACCTTTTCCTTTCCACATGCAAGGTTAAATTTTTTGGTGGATTAGAAATAATTAAGGATGACAAGAAGTTGCAGCTCGTAATCATTTCCTAGTAGACTAATTTGCAAGGCCCACAAGCGATATTAAGCATAAATAACTATTGAAATAAAACCAATACCTACCTAACACACATTCAACTTCAATTAAAACCAATACACATAAGTAGTAAAATAATCCAATAACAGGCATTTTCCATAACAACACATCAATAATCCTACATGTGACAATTTTTTTCCCAACAAACTAATTTGAGAGAGCCACATGCAAAAAAAAAAAAAACAAACAAACAAACATTACCACATGTCTTATGCCATAACAGAACACCAATATTCATTATCATATGTCTTATGCCATAGCAGAACATCAAAATTCTTAGAGGTGATGATTTTTAAAAGTGATATGAAAAATTAAGTACAAATTCTCTTAAACCAATATCACTACCCAAAAAACCTTGCCATAACAAAACTTCACAATCCTTCCAATTGATAAGATGAAACTCTAGAAACATAGGAGAGGTTCTTTCAAAGTATAAATGTTCTCACAGATGAATGCACTTTACCCCAAGAAAGGAATTAAGAGAAAGAACATAGTAAGAAACACATATGTGCAGAAACATTATCACCATCACCAAAAAAAAAAAAAATCAAGAAAAATTCAAAAATCATGGGTGTGTGCTCGCCTAGTTATAGAGAGTTTGACCCAGATAGGGACTATTTTCAATATGCTCACAAAAAAATTTAAACTATCACTGGACAACAATACCAAAATCCATGTTATTGATAGACCATGGCATTCTTAGTACCTGCCTTTCTTTCTTTAAGGCCTTCAAGACTTATAAGAATAGAACACACATAAAAATGAATGTAATTTAAACTCCTTCATTGGATATGTATAAAAATGAATGTAACTTAAACTCCTTCGTATTACAACATCTTCACACACCAATAGATATGTTATTATCTTGACCAACCTTATCTTAGAGACAACGAGACTTTATATATTTAGTTGTTCTTCTAATCAAGAGAAAAACAATAAGAGTTTGAACAAAAAAGTCCTAAAGTAAAGTTAGTCGAGAAGCAAAGACTATTCAAAGCCAATTGGACTCATAAAGTGAATACATGAGAGCTCAATCATAAACCATTGTGAGGTAAAAGCTGCTGCAGAACCAGAATTCAAAACAAACTTTCCAACCAAAATCCAAACCCAAAAATTCAAATTCAGATGCACAACACTAAATACTGTGATGGGCATAGATGCAACAAAGACATTAAAGCTAGAATAACTTTATCGGGCACATATGTAGATATTTACTTATGAAAAAAAATAAAAATACAAAATTGAGAACTAAAAATTTAAACTCAAATATATTTCCACACGATAATGTGATGGACATAGATTTAACTGAAACACTAGAGCACCAGTCACTTACAAGGCACATATACAAACATATAATCAAGGAAAAAAATAGTAAAAATTCTAAAAAGAAAAAATTGGAAAATTGAGGATATGAGCTTGTTATGCAACCAGCTCACAAAATAGAAGAAGAGATAGATCAACGACTTCACAATTAGCCTCTTTGACAATATAATCAGAGCCCACACAACAATAATATTGTAAGGGCACAATAATAACAATATGGGGACTACTATACATGGGCACAAAAATACAATAAGGGGGTTGCACTAATAACAATAAGGGGATACACTAGTAGTATAGGGACCTAACATGCCCCTCTCCTTCAAAAAAGTGTTTTCCTCAACGCTTGAGTAGTTATGGATGCTTATGTATAAATTTCTCATCCTCCCATGCGAAATCTTTAGCAGTTGAGTTCTTCCACTTGATGAGATACTCTGAAATTGATCGATTTACTAGGTGTCTGGTTCTTATTTCCGTGACTACTTCAGGTTCCAATATGATTTTTCCTTCTTCACCAAGTTCCAACAATATTTTTTGAATTGGGAGCTTGTCACCTATAGCCTTCTTTAAGTATGAAACATGGAAAACTGGGTGCACTCAGGAAGATGTAGGAAGCTCCAATTTGTATCCCATCGTACCAATCTTGTGCAACACCTTGTAAGGACCATAGTACTTTGGTGATAATTTATTATCCTTCCTAGCTTGCTTGAGGTACACTTGTTTGTATTGTTGTAGCCATAAAAAATACCCAGTGGTCTACATAAAAACTTGTTTCACTGCGATCTTGAATTGTCTATTGTTTGATTTGATTCTGCCCTAAAGGGAGGTTATCCTTTAAGAGTTGGAGAACTTCTTGTTGATGCTTGATGTGATCTTCCATTACTTTAACCTTAGAATTTTCTCTTAAAGATTATGTGATGGATGGTGGATGATATCCATAAAGTGCCATAAATGGGGTCATTTTTATTGAAGTGTTATACCACCATTCAAACAAAGGTAACCACCTGACCTGTTGTGTTTGTTTATCAGATACGAAGCAATGAAGATATCCTTTCAAACATTTGTTCACTATTTCCATTTGTCCATCTATATTGAGATTTTGAGGAGTGGTAATTCATGCCAATGCATTACAAGATATGGTCGAATTCATTTCTTCTTTCTCTGGGTTAGTTCCAAGTGTATATCCTCTTCTTTTGACATTTCTTGATCCTTTTCTTCCTCCTCTTCACACTCTACGTAGAATAATTTCTTCTCAGCACACTTATGACCTTTAATGTATTTGTTATCACAACTGTAACAAATCCATTTTTCTCTTTTTTCATCCAATTATTGTGGTGTCAACCTTGTAGGTTGTGGAAATCTATGAGCAAAAACACTTCCATGTTTATAGTTGTGAGTGGTATACTTCCTTATTTCGATAATTTTGCTTTCCACTTTTCTGGCCACCCTAAATGCCTTCTCCAATGAATCAAGTTCCCAAAGGTGAAATTCATGTTGGATGTTATCATTTAAGGTCCCTATGAAGACATAAATCCTATGCTCCTATGGAATATCAGTTATCCTTATATTCAATTTTTGGAAGTCCTCAATGTGCTCTACCATTGAACCCTTTTGTTTGAGATTTATCAATTGGCTAAAGAAGGTGTTGCTCTTTGTATCCTCATAATGTGTTATCATTTCCTCCATAAAAATGGACCAAGTGACCATTTGTTTATGATATCAAAGCGATCGATACCATGAAAACTGACTGGGTTCTAAATATAAAGTTGCAATACGTACCTTTTGTGTGTTTTGCACATTATGGAGATCAAAATATTTCTCCATTTGTAGTATCCATATTACAGGATCCTTGCCATCAAACTTCCTCATATCGATATTTGGAATATGATGGGTCTTCAATCCAAGGTTAGATTCTATGAAATCATGATTAGCATTTCTTTTGTTCTCGCCATGAGTTTCCTCTACTACCTTTTCGCCATTAAGAACCCTTTCTTGTAGCAGCTTTGTCCCACCTTCCTTCAAACCTTCCATGCCTTTCTTCAAATATTGCATGTCTTTATTCAAATGTGCTTTTATACCATCTATATTAGCTTCCATGGCATAGATAAAGCTATTTATATTAGCTTCGATCATATTCTTCAAATCATCCATCCAATTTTTCTTACTAGGTGTTTTTATTTTCTTGATTCGAGACATTCTTTTTCCTGCTTTTAGGAACTCGATATTTAAATGAATGTAACTCTATAATTTCTGATCTCCAAGTTCTAAAATTTTTTCCTATGGTATCCCTTTCAGTCCTCTTTCCACCGCAGAATTCTTATCGAGTTTGTATTCTCCAAGAAAAAGTTATACCCAATCTCCCACGATGGCTTGATTATAGACTACTTCAGTAGAGTGAAATTGTACGATGTTCCAAGTGTCACTGTCTCGACCTTCAGCCTTAAAAATGATACCCAAAAAAATAAAAAACTTGTTCTCTTTCTTTCACTTTTTACGAAATTTTAATCTAATTCTTAGAGAGAAAGTTATGATTATTTTCCCAAGGTCACCTGTTTGAGATCGAATTCTAGATCCTGCAAAACCCTAACTTCCTCAGTTCGTATCGCTGCACATATAGTGATACAAGATCTTAAATTTGGTCACGAGGTTCATCAAGATGTCAGTTCAAATGGATTTTAATTTCATCTTCTCAACCTTTGTAGAAAAAACGATATAGCGAAAATTACACGATGACTTGTTTGAAGCAGCGAAACCCTAGAATCCAAAGCATTGATACCAAATGTTATGCAACCAACTCACAAAATAGAAAAAGAGATAGATCAACGACTTCACAATTAGCCTCTTCGAGGGGGAAACCTCCTTTACATTACAAAAATGAACAATTCTTGAATGATACAAATGACAAGACCTCCTTTCTATATATAGGAGTGTAAGGGGTCACAATATAATCAAAGCCTAATAACAATAATATTGTAAGGGCACAACAATAACAACAGTGGGCTTCTATGGGGCACAATAATAACAATATGGGGACTACATGGGCACAAAAATACAATAGGAGCTTTTCACTAAGAACAATAAGAGGCTACACTAGTAGTATAGGGACCTAACAGAGCTCTTTGAAACCCATTAAGAATGAATTTTCATAGGAAATAGGATGTTAAAAATTTGAAAAAGGTAAAACTATTTCTTGAGTGAAGGAAAAAAGGCTTATTATAAAATTAAAACCTAAAGGAAATGAAACTGCAACATTTTCATGTCCTTAAAAATTTAACTATGTTGCCAACCTAGTGTTGTTTGATTGGCAAGTCAATGAAGTGTCGGCCTTCCGTCAGGGTGCTACAATGGTATAAGTAGTTAGGGTATATGGGTGTGGACTGTGGCTGGTATTGGTTCATTAGAAAGGTCAATGGAATATTAATAATTCTATCTTGGTGCTACTTTAGTATAAATAGTCAAGGTGTGTGAATGTGGATGGTGGTTGTAGGTATGGGTAGAGGTTATAGGATTGAAGCAAGAGGGGTAGGGTATGTACACCATTGTATATAACTATACACTATAAGTATAGAAGATGATATTAGTCTAGAGCTAGTGGAGAGGTTGGATAAGGTATATTATAAGCTCCTTACTTGCGATGCTTATTGAGTTTGGAGCTTGCATATAGAGTCCTAAGGGTCCCGAAACAATGGATATTCCAAGAAATAATAAATGTTGGACAATTGAAAATCAAAGTTGGAACAAAGAGAAAATTTGATCATAGCAGGCCTCATGGTTAAAATTACTTAAGAATATGTTCTTTCCAACATAAAATCATACTCGTATATTCTAAAAATGTTATAATTCTATCAAACAATCATGACAAAATATACATAAAGGGAAGAATAAACGATTGTTATATCAAAATGCTAAAATATATTATGGAGATAACTATCGTTTAACAAAGAAATAAGATTACTAAATAGGATTATATAAACTAGCTGGAATATTCTAAGCACAGAAAGGAATAACTATCTAAAACTAAATGGGAACAAATGCATTCAGAGACGAACACACATTACATCGATCACAGAAGCAATAAATACAAAATAATTAATAACAATAGTTTGGCAATCACTGTTAACATACAAGCTCGTAAGGCTTACTGGATCAAAGTAAAGAACCATTATGGAATGGACTGATGTTTACATAATATGATAGACAAATAGATAACCAAATATGATAATCCAACATATGCAAACAGTTGGTGCAAAAATCCCAAACCGTAATAATAATGTGGGTGTGCAATAAGAAAGAAGCTACATTTGAGCCCTCAACTTCACCAACTATAAACATGGAGCAACATTTGAGCCTCAACTTGGCCAACTCAAAAAAAGCTAAAAATACGCATAGCATGAAATAGGCCTTGAATGGAATCCAAGGTCAACAGAGAAAAATGTAGATAAACTTCAACGCAAAATTCATAAAGCCATCCACTGGTTTTAACACCGAAAAATGAGGATATAAATGAGGATAAGAGATAAATTCATAAAATACTAAATTACAAGCTCTGTTATATGAAATAAAAGAGGTTACCCATCTACTGGAGATGCAAAAGCTCTGGTAAAGTGACAAAGAAAAAATGAAAAAGTCTATTGTGATATCTTCTAGAAACCAAAATGAGTCCAGAATTCACAAAAACACATCAATCAAATCCAAAGAAGTAGACAAAAGCTAAAAAAAAATCATCTATAATCCCTAAATAAACCTTTCTTCAGACATAAAAACCTACATAAAATAATACACAATACATCTTATTTAAATTTCTAAATGTAAGAACAAGCATATAAAATTTAGAAATCGAGAGAATCCCATTAAAAAAAAACATACAAGAGGGTGTTTTAAGTGTAGAAACCTAACATATTCCTACACCGCAAATAAAAAAAAAGCAATAAAAACATCAAAACATAAATAAAAGATGTAGTTGAAATTTCAAATCTCACTGAAACCATAAAGACAACCTTGATTGTTGTTGGTTGGGAGAAGAAATAAAATGAATGGGCTGGCTAGAAGTGAATGTAGGAAAAGTTATTGGCAGGATGGGAAATGAAACTGCCTGGGACTATACTTGAGACCATACACAGAGAGATGACCTAAGCACTAAGGAAGAAACCATCAGAGAGCATTCCACAAAACAAAAACCTGAGATTATAGCCGCTTAAAAGGAAAAAGACTATGACTATGAGCCAGAGAAAGAGTGAACCTAAATTTGAACCTATGTACTAGGACTATGATCGTGACCTCCTTTAAAGAAACCTTGTACTCCAATAAAGAGGGTGAACTCTGAATTTGAATTTTTCACATACCTCCTAAAAGGAAAAAGAGTAAACCTGAATTTAAACCTATGCAATAATACTATCAGCGTGATTGTGACTGTCCAAAGGATTGTTACACAAACAATTCTCACCATGACTTTCTACAGTTTGTGTGAGTCCATCAACACTCATACATACCTCCTTTGCAAGTCTTAAGCCTCAGCTCTTCATGTCAAGCCTTGAAAATGGGAGAAATACCTTAAAAATATCTCAAATCCTGGTTTCGCACTTTCTCCTAGCATTGCCTCCGGTGCCACACCCAATGGTCATGTTTCCTGCAAACCTGATTGCTCTGTCTATTGAGTAATGGGTGTGAACCCCTGTAAAAGTTAAAAAGGCGTGAGTTCATTCTTAAAAACTCATCTTGGGTCACTTCTAGACACTTCTAGAAGGAATATTACGCTGGCAAGTCCGCTCCACCTTGGTTCATCCATTCCATAACTAATGGAGCTAACTCCATTATGAGGTGCTTATCCCATTGAAGGAGGAACTTATCGCTTCAATGGTGGACCTGCAACTTCCTCCATTTGCACTATAAATTCATGCATTGGGCTGGTTGCAGGAGAGGTTGAAAGCTAAAGATTCTTGAGGGTAAATGCTGCTGAAAACTATACTTCCCTTTTGAACTTGTGAGAGGAGAGATCACATACCTTTCATTTCATTTGGGAAGTGAGTGAGGCTTGTCAAAGTAGAGGAGACTCCTACTGGACCCTGGAAAGAACTTGTGCAACATCAAGGCAAAGGTTGTAAGGTTCTTTTATTCATAAAGTTAATTCAATCAAGTTTGTTTTTGTCAATGAACTGTCTCTAATGGTTTATTTTATGAGCTCCTTGATATTCATAATGAGCATGTTTTATTATAATATCTATGCAGGTGTTCTTTGATATGTGTTTGTTTGTGTATGTAGGTTATTGAAAAGGAACTGCTTGAAGCTGTTGGAATAAAGCTGCCACAAACAAGCGTTGGACCGAGGTAGGGTCTGTTACACCTCTTAGTTTACATTTATGAATTGAAACATGTTTAGAGAAAAGTAGATTTTCTTGTGCTCTTTGTTGCTAGATATCATTAGATACTAGGGAGATCGGTCTTGTCCGCAAGAATGATTTATCCGGCCAACAATATGAAGTCCCAATTATACCTCACACCGTTTGGTGTAGGAGTTCCATCCAGTATAAAGGTATGATTTCCAAATACCCAAGGATCTTCCTTGGCTCTAGCTTTCAGCATAGGAGAGTAATGCAATGGTTTCTTCGAACAATAAGGTGAGTGTGTAGTGCAAATGTTCCTAGTTTTTCTTACTCCAAAAGGGGAGAGAAAAGAGATATTCAAAGTGAGAGTTAATAGTACCACCAAGGAAGAGACACACATCAACTAGAAAGGCTTATCCAACATCCAGTGGAATAGTCCACAACTAATGTGACACTCGTTACAATGAATGAACAAGGGAGGATATTTATAACATCTAGCAAAATAGTCTACAATGGATGTGATGGTCGTTATAATCGATAATAAGGAAAGGTTTGTCTAGTATCCTATGCAATAGTCCACAAGGTTGAGACATAAGTGACAACCATTACATCACATTCCCAACAAGATAAGCACTAAAACAACTAAAATAGTTAAACTATCTTAGTACATGTGAAAACAAACATGAAATAGACAGGTTAACAGAATAGTCTTAGAGACATCCATAAATCATGCATGGAAACATGATGGTATGGAAAGGCTTCTCCAACTAAGAAAAAATTCCAAGACACATATTTACATTGTACATCACTAGCCCTAGTAGTGGGACATTGGAGCCACTTCTTTCTCCTCAAAGGATTGACTAAATCTCTCTATGCTTTGAGGGGAGGAGCCAAGGTGAAAATTCCTTTGCTAATACAATGAGGGGGTGCATACAACCAAGCATGATGCCTACCCCTTATGACTCTTTGACTACCCTCATGACTGTTCAACTTCCTATGACATTTCAATTTACATGACTCTTCATATTCTTATGTGTTCATTGGACTCTCACCTTACAATACAATTGATTTACAATATACGTGTACGACAATAGTGATGTGGCATATGAAAATTCTTGACATGACTTGACAGGACATTATGGACATGGGCTGGCTTGATGATGTGGCAATGTTAAGCCATTATTGTTGTTGACTGATAGATTTGTTCTTGGATGTTCTTTCTCTTCTCCTCTGCATATCTTGATGGTGCGGGGTATTTAATGATCTTCGGTCTTGGGTGGTGGTTGCAAACTTGTGTCCCTTTGCTTGTTCTTGATAGGTTCAATCATTCGTTTAGCTACAAGTGAGTCTCTAAGCATGCTTCCCTCCTACTTTTCCTTCCTCATCATCTCTCCATGACTTGAGAGTGTACCTGTTCCTGCAATTCACTCATGACAGGATGACATAAATCTGGAATCTCCCTAGTCTAAGATGATGCACTGTTATCCATGAACTAAGCCAAGGAAAAGTAAAAAGTTTGGGGAGAGGGCCCAATAAATGCATAGTGTGTAGTTCCAGGTGACAGGGAGAGGGCTTGTCTACACATATTGTGAAGTTGTTCAAAGATAACTCAATGCACAAAATACACACAATACCAGTGCTACAGAAATTACGCATGGAGATAGGACTGCTTCAATGCATTTCTAAGACTACTTCAACAACTTCACAATATGCGTAGACAATCCAATGTTCATGACCAAAGGACTAATAATATAGCAACAAATTATTGGTGACCATGCAAACTTCAACACTCCATTTATAAGAATTAATCAATGCATGGAGACCATGTATAATCCATGGGAATACAACATTCAATGCACACGTGAAGAGAACTCTTCAAGGCTCAAAGAATTGGTGCAGAACAACAATGTTTCAACACATCGGAAATGTATGCAATTCCACAACAAAACAAGAAAGGAATCTGTTGATTGGAATGAAGGTTTGATGGTGTTACAGAGTTGGATTGGCGGAGGGATAAGTCTGGCAATATTCCTCTCTATATTCACAGGGATAGATCTACTCACAACAGAGGAATGGTAGAGTTGAGTAAGGTAATGAGCTTTTTGTTTTGACAAACCCTTAGAAATGCACAAAACCCACAAGGGGGAGAGCTTAGGCTTACAAAGATAACAAAAATAAGGGGATCACACTTGAGCAGAGTTGCTTGCTAATTACATAAAACAATAGACAAGATATGAAAAATAAACATGTATTTCACTTATTCACAATGATACAGATTTGTACAATATTTTATAACTCTTTATTTTCATATATCAAAGGGTCTTTTGAACTCCATTGATTGTTCACGTTCAAAACCCAAAACTCTTAACAAATTAAGTGTCCCACATAAATAACTAACTAATCATCTAACCATATCCATAAAACGCAATGGCTCTTCTTCCATAATCAAACCATGTTTTGAAAAACACTTGAAGTATTATGGGTAAACACGACTCTGGAATGGAGAGGGTTGATACCGGGGATACTAACTTGACATATGATTAGGCAAACAAAGTCATGAATCATAACATTCTTTAATAAAAGTAAATGTGCACATTCTTTAATATAAGTAAATGTACCCATAAATTTGAAACGAAAAAGTAACAATAATGGTTTTCGAAAAACACTCTTAGTATTTTCTTGAAGTATTATGGGTAATCACATAGTCTAGAATGTACACGGTTGATACCATGGATACTAACTTGACATATGATTACGCAAATAAAGTGATGAATCATAAATATTTTTTAATAAAAGTAAATGTATCCATAAATTTGAAAGGAAAAAAGCAACAATTTTGATTTTAGATTTATTTAGGGTGGAAAAGAATTAAATTTTTTAAATTAAATTATTTTTTTAATCGAATTTTTCAAAAATGCAAATTTTATTGTGTTTTAATAAAAATTGAAAAAATAAAAAATATATACTTTTAAAAAAACGATTCCTTTAACTACTTGATAATTTTGTAGTTAGACAAATCTACTATTTTTATTAATACTATTTGTATATATATAAATTCCACAACTATATATATTCTTATTTTTAATTTATTAAACCATATTGATATTAATGTAGTTACATATATATATTACCATTTTACTTTCACACATTCTATAAATATATATATAGATATATAATATTCTTATTTTTTAATTATTATGTTTATTAATTATATCTAAAATGAAATTATGGAATATTGTGGTTACAAATATGAATTGTTATTATTTTAATTTATTTTATTGTGATATGTGTATGAACTTTTTACAAAGAAATTGATCTTAATTTTATTAGTAAAAACACAATTACAATATAGCAAATTAAATTGAATCGACTTATTTTTTTAATTGCCACCCTAGATCCATCTTAATCTAAATCTAAGTGATAATGAGGGATCAAATATCTCAATATTCAAACCTCTTTTTTGAGTGAAAACCTTGAGGAAATCTATTTACATTGAGAGATATGACCCCTCTTGGTGCTTGATAGATCTGAGGTTAAGATGGATATAGCTTGGATTCAATCATGCATGATCACACAAAATTTGTTGAACATTTAATATTCTGATCATTTTAAATATGCCAATTATGTCTAAGATCAATATGGCAATCTTAATTTTAAATTTTCTCGGTTACCTAGTTATTTTAGATGATAGAGACTTTTAATAGATGGAATGATTAAAAATCATGAAAAAAAATTTGGAATGCAAAGTAACAATATAACATTGTTGAATGAGAGAAAATGTGAATAATAATAATAATGTACTCAATTACAAATATCAATCTCAATTTATTTTCTTCTATTGTTCTTTGAAATAACCCTCTGTGTACTATAATTATTTTTTTCAAGAATACACTGCAGATAAATTGGAATAGAAATATAAATAAATAATCTTTAGGAACTCATAGATATTAAATCATTTAAATAAACATCCATGAATTACAATACATGCAACGTATCCTCTTATTTACATTCTATTTACTATAGGCACAATTAAATCATATAAAAAAACATCATTAATCGATATCGTTCAGTCCAAGAGGAGATTCGATTTTGGTGTTGCCACTACTGCACTCCCTTGCTATTATTCGCCTCCAAGTGTGAATGTTGATGTTCTCTGACCAGATGTAATGACCCACCAATTAACCTACCAACCTACTCCTTGGGTACTGTTAAACACACACATGGTAGCAAGAGAATCTGAAGTATAAAACATGAGAGTATATTTTTTATTAACAAGAGATATACATTTATAGTACATGGTTTGACCGTTGGGTTTCACATCCTAAGGTCTCTTGGACTCTTTTTTGTCTATTCGGCTTCCACACTAACCCATTGAGGATTAGGTGTCCAAAATTCCCCCCTTAATCTGAAGGGTTATGTATGAGTCCAAGAAGAGAGTTGTAATACAAAATGTGCAAAAATGCATGACAACACTGGGCTAAATGTGCTCTCTAAAATGTTGGTATAAAGGGTGGTGGTTTAAGGATGACCACCAACGTTGGAATGCTTAGTGCAGTTCCCGAAACTCTTCCAAGTCTGACATGATGCTCAAGTCTTCTGCTAGAGGAAGTGCTCCTGATGTTTTGAAGAGGGAAACCTTCAACCATGAAAGGGAGGTCTCACCCCGCATAAAAGGGAGAACTTCAACCTGAAAAGGGAAGTCTCAACCTGTGATGGTTTAAGGATGACCAACAACTCTGGAATGGTTAATGTAATTCCTAGAATGCTTCCAAATCTGGCAAGAAGATGAAGTCTTCTGCTAGAGGAAGTGTCCTCAATTTCATTCCTGGAATTCTTCCAAAACTGGCAAGAAGCTGAACTCTTCTAATAGAGGAAGTGTCCAAGATTACCAACTGAAGGCATGCTCAGGTGCATCTTTGTCTCTGGCTACAACTTTGAAACTAGTGTGGCAGGTTGTGGCTCAGGCTTGTTTGATGTGACTTTGAAGCTTATAGACGACCACCATTTCCCCCCCTGTCAGATACAAAGTGAGATGATGGAGAAAACTCAACTACAAGACTATTCAATACTCTGGAACAAGTTCTGACATGTGACTGGAATATCTTCTTAGTTGTTGATGCCCATTGCCAAGAAGCGATCCATGCAGGATGAATATTTCTTCTTGCAGGACGTTTATTTCTAAAGCATCTGTGTGAAGAATGACTGGTTTTATGACAGTGCTTACATGGATAAATATCAAAACAATGATCTTTCAAATGGCCAACTCGGTCATAGTCTTGGCATTTCATAATTTGTTGTTGTTGTTGTTGCTGTGGAAGAGGGGTAGAGTCTGGAACAGCTGGAGGTGAACTGTCATGAATGAATCCAACACTCTGAAACTGAATGGACTTTGAGTAGTCTGGAATATGAAAGGACATGTCCTTGTCATACCCAAGACCAGTTCTGTGCTTTTTGTGGACAAGTTGTTCCCAAGGTCTGATGATGGGATTAGGAAGTGCAGACTAAGTTTCTGTATCTGCATGTACAACTGTTGCTTTATTGGGTACTAAATCTAAACCAACTATAACATTATTGATTTGCTTCTGATGGGTTGCAGTCTCAATGTTCTGAACAAAAACATGTTCAGAATGACTCCTTTGTTTTAGTTCTTCTTGCTATAGCTGAGATTTGAGCTGCAAAAAATCAATTTTCTCTTGTGCATTTTGTAGACAGGTCTGAATGTCTGTGAGAGAAACTTTGCTAACTTTTAATGTATCATGATTAATAGACGATATGAGAGTTTTGAGGAACTCTAATACTTCACTGATTCTGGCCATTTTTCCCTCAATGTGAGATTTACACCTTAAAAACCTGAACACAACTACTACTTAATGTAGAAAAGTAATACCCACTCACAGTACACAGTAATATCCTTTATAAATGTGTAGCAAATGATCAGTGTGCAACCAACAAGTACCAATTACAATCCATTACATAAAAATAAGAGTTTACTCATGACCAGCACTATGTTCTGACAATACAACTGACTAAACTTTTCTCCACAAAAGATTTGTCAAAACAATCACAGCTTTTATACAACCCACTAAACTCTTATGTAGTAGTTGAATCAAGGAATCAATGCATATATATGTAAACAAAAACTATAATGAGTTTTTAAATACAATGCCACAACTGGGGCAATAGCAGCTGTAAACTTGCTTGGATCTTTCAAATACTCCTTCACTTTCAAAGCATAAATGATGGCTATCAAAACTTCAACAACTATAGCACCATGTCATGGACAGTACTTGAATGTTCATATATAAATGCTTTGACTAGGGTACGAATCAATATTCTCTGATCTTGCCACTTTCTTCAAAGAAAACAATAGTCCACTGTAAGAAACCCAACCAGAATAACTAAGAGAAAACCACAAAGAATCCTGAGTTTGTATAGTTTGGTCCACTATAGTATTTTAACAAATAGTTTGTGTATCAAATGTTGTAGGTGCATTCCTTGTTGTTTTCTCATGTAAATACATAATATGTTGGGACAAATACTTTTAGAAGAACTTCAAAATATTAATTTAATATCAACTTTAGACCCAACAAGCATAAATAACAAGTGTAGCAACCACAAACTTCTTCACTTTTCACTAAAATACATGTTCAGATTTTACACAATGATGTTCTAGATGCTAGTAGCCATTTAACTATTTTAATAGATAAAGGAGAGAGCTAGTACATAAACAAAAATCATATATATATATATATATATATATATATATATATATATATATATATATATATATATGCACTGTCTATGATGGCATTAACTCACGGTTCGCTTCAACATTGGAGATACTAGATTTGAATAAGTTACTAGCGGATATTTGGCTACCTCTTCAACATATATCCACACCTCAATACCACCATAGTTTGAGTGGTTCGAACACCATTAGGAAGGCACCAAGGAAGCTTGGATATCACCATGAATAACATTCAACTCAGTATCTACATTAGAGGTGGAAGTAGACTATTGACTAATTAGTGCCTCCTGTAAGTCGAACAATCGCTACAAGTTAAACAATACGAAGGTATATGCCTGGCTGGTTATCCATGAATTATTTCAGCCGCCTGAAAGTTCGATAGTTGACAGGTAATATACCAAATAGTATTTGGGATTACCATTTACAACCCTTCAACTATCCCGCGCACAGGGATCTTGTAAGCACATTGGTCATAGCAAATAATATTTGTTGTTTTTGTTGAAGGCAACGAATGATATATTATTTCATTCAGCCTACATGCAAAAATATTACCTCTCAAGGATAACAATGGAACATCCATAATATTGAGTTATCTAATGGATGTTGAATACATATGTTTTAACATCAATAATAATTCTTTGATAATAGTTCTTGGAGATGAAGATGAAAATCCAATGTGAGCGTTGTATATCCAATTCAAGAAACCCAATAATTACTGAAGAACCCACTTACGATCCTAAGCAGACATTGGAGACTTTACGAAAAAACCCAAATTAGCTTTCAGAAGAATAAACATACCCTTTGGGCTAATAGAAGGTTTCTAACATACCCAATGGGAAAATAAAATGTTTCTAACATACCCAATAGGGCAGTTAAAGATTTCTATGAATACTCATATCAGAAATCATAATCCTATACAAACTGAAACATGGAAGGAAGGCTTTTACTGAAATGCAACTCACATGTGGCCACGAAGCTTCTTATCCAAATCCAAAATCCCAGAAGAGACCACGACAGGAAATAAATATTAGAGGATTGAGATTTCAGTAGAAATGAAGGTAGAGAATGAAGTTTTGTCCCATTGCACCCATGCCCATGTCATCTTCCCACATTCAAATTCACTGCCCAATATAGACGCAGAAAGGATGGAAAATTTTTGTGTAATTTCTTAGATATCCGAAATCTACATGGTGTGAATTTCAAGGTATTCCAATACTTTTTCTTTGCATAGTTTGGAAATTTTGATTTGAGAGTACCCCAGTGAAAATAAACTTTTGTTGGACAGAAGCCTTTACCCGCTAGAACCAGATATGAAAGTGGGCAAAGGAGCCATTGTAGGCGAAGGATTTTATCAAAGTGTGAGACCCACAACTAACGGTATTTCAGTTATAGAATACTTAAAACAATCTAATACAATAGCTTTCAAAGAGTCACAACCTCTTTCTGAAGCAGAGATAAGATACGCCTAGAAAGCTGAGAAACCAACTGGTCATCGCAGAGAATAATACAGTGACTCTGACAATTATGGGCTTAGAATAGCAAGGTTCTGACAGGGAAGGAGAAACAGAGAGTGCACGAGTAGTGATGGTTAATGCAGAGCCGAGACAGTAATTGTATGGGCCATCATTTGTATGGTTAGCACAAAGTGACGAGTGGACTTTGGTATGGCAACCGATGGGGAGAGCGATAGGCTAAGCGTTAGACTGAGAATGGCAAGCATGTTTTGCAGAGTTGACAGACTCTTAAAATACCCAGGTCTCTATTTTAAGATTGCTGGAATGTACATTACATCCATAATTGTAGAGTTGACAATTATATGAATGTACAGGACTTCCATGTAAGAAAGGCCACATAAAATAAGTGGCTAATAATGAGCAGGGCAGGAGATCACCTGCTCTGATACCATGTTAAACATACACATGGCAGCAAGAGAATCTGAAGGATAAAACATGAGAATATATTTTTTATTAACAAGAGATATACATTTATAGTACATGGTTTGACCGTTGGGTTTCACATCCCAAGGTCTCTTGGACTTATTTTTGTCTATTCAGCTTCCACACTAACCCATTGAGGATTAGGTGTCCAACAGGTACTCTCCTTCCCGATGGATCCCCAAGCTACAATGGGGGTGTACAACTCAGGAAGTGAGCTAGCTGATAGAGGTGAGAACTCCTTGGATCAAGATTTCCCCTCTCTAAAGTGTTCTACCTCACCAAACTCAACTATAGCCTGTAGCCACTCATAATAACATAATCTCATCCATCTTACAACAGGGTAAGAAAAAACTGACATTTCTGATGGCTTGCCCCTTCTTTTATAGTAGGCTTCATAGGTGACACATGACGCTCTAAGAATAATTGATTATTTTTATTAGTCCAGAACTCTGATTATTCACCCACCCATGTGTCACCCTCTCACCAATGCCATCCCAAATTATTTACTTAAATTTTAATTCAAAAATAATATTTTTCCTCACCCCAAAAAGATTCCCTATATCTGCTCTTAGTTGTCTCTTGATCCTCCTTGTCTTCTCCTTAATTTGTGTTAATCACTAAAGTAAATTGATAAGTCTCATATTTGGTCCCCTCACTACCTCCTAATTTAACTAATTTTTCCTCTTACATGGATTTATTATGTTGGATCTTTCCACGTGGAGGTTCTCTAAATTTATCAAATTTTAATTATTAATTTTATTTTAACTCACCATCCTCTTTTCTTAATGAAGTTTAACTCTTTTAGGATTAATATTTATAATTAAATCTATGTCCCTTATTCCCCCTTTTTCCTATTTAAAATATTTATTTACAATATCTAGGTAATATTTTCCAACATGGGAAGGGTATATTTCTCAAAGTACAATGTTTTTATTTTTTCCTATTCTCCCTTTACCTCAAGTTTATTCTCGATTTAATTTCCTTAGTTCTAACTACATTTACCACTTGATGTGAATTTATAGGATTTTCATGTCCTAATTATATTTATTAATTTCTTTTTTATGCCAAGGGTGCCAAGTGATTTGTTCCCTTCAAGAACTTCCCTTTCAAGTTCCAAGGGTGTAACATCTAACAATTTATTTATGCTGCCAAGGGTGCCAAGTTGGTCATGCCCTTCAACAACTTCCCCTGAAGTTCCAAAGGTGTCATGTCACTTTCCCTTCAAGCATCCATTTCCCACAACGGAAAATCTAGGTGCATTGGTAGAGAGCGCTATCATCTCTCGTGTTGCCCACTATAGTGAGACTAATGGTGTTGGGGATCTAAGAATCAGTCTTGATAAATGACCCCTAGTAAAATCCTCGTGAGCAACACAATTTAGGACCTTCCCCCACAATATTGTGATCTTCAAGGTGAAGGTTTTCCAACCCAAGTCACAAGTGGGAGCACTAGCGGGTGAAATCAGAGACATTGTCTAACCCCTCCCATGTAGCTTCATCCATTTGTACAACCCCATCCCCCATGTGTGAGACATTCGACCAAGAAACTAAATTGTGCCTGTAGCCACTAACATGTCATTATAATTTCTAACGAGTTCCAAATTGAACTTTAAAATTTCAAAGACAAAATATTCATTTCCGTCAAAAAAGATGTCATTGACTCATCACATGCTAGTGCCTATGTCAATTTTCTGTCACACTTGATAATCATCAGTAACAAAGTTTCTCAATGTTAGTCATTGTCATAATAGCATCATCAACATGGCCTATCCCTTCCATTGTTTTTCATCGTGAACCAGAACTAATGTAAGTAGCTAACATAAGGAACATGTCTATCACAACCATCATCATCATAATATTAATAGGAAACATGCATATCCATCAAGTTGTCATCATTTTAACATCAATAGAAAACATATATATCCATCAACACTATCATCATCATAACATCAATATGAAACCTACATATTCATCAATCATAATCATAATAACAATAGAGAACATACATATCCATCAATGTTATCATCATCATAATATCAACTAGGAAACAAACGTAACGATCACATCTATAAATAGTAGAGTCAAGTGTGTGGATCTTCAACTTGAGATCCTCAAAGAATAATGTGTGAGACATACGGCTAAATAAATTTTGATGTCATATCAATGTCAATCAACTAGAGTGAGGCACTACATCCCTATTCTCATCCCTGTTAGTTTTGACATCTTTTTATGTCAATAATATGAAAAAGGGAGATGAAATGTACACCATTCAAATCTTTAAATCGAGCTATTGTAGTAAACATTATACCTTGTATCTCTCTCTCCAATATTAATAGTACCTTTTTCCAAATTCATTGATTGTGACATTTGGTGTGTTAAACGCAAGTAAGTTTTGGTAGTTGTTTTCTATTATCTTGTTTTAATATAAGGTGACTAACAATGTTGAATGGTCAAAAATGGAAATAATATGAATATAGTAAATTAAAAATAATTTAAATTTCAAAAAACAAACATTTGAAGAAAGTGCACATTTTATTTTTATTTAAAGATTGAAATTCAGGTATTTTATTTATAATTGAATTAGTATAACTCATAAATCAATAAATTAACTTTGTCAATTTTTTTGTGATTAAACTAAAGTTAATGTATATAGTGCAAGCAATTAAGTAATATTATAAATCAATAATGTATATAGTGCAAGCAATTAAGTAATATTATAAATCAATAATCAGAATTAATCAATGCATTTAAGGAAATTAATAAAATAAAATTAGAAATCAATATCTACACTAAATCAAAACATCTATTGAGTAATTTCTAAATCCAACCATTTTTTTATTTACTCCTTATTAAAATTGAAAATATAACTATACAAAATATTATATATATAATATATAATATATTATATATATATATATATATATATTATATATATAAATATATATATATACACAGAAAAATAAGGTTTTTAAATCTATAACTAAAATATATAAGAATATGATTTCAGAAAGAAACCTATCAGAAAAGCAGTACCAAACGGATAGAATTAGTCGTCAATTTTATACTCTGTCCGTAATCTCAGCGGTGCTCCCATTTTTTTTGTTAACGTATGGGAAAGATCAGAGAAATATACATTGTGTAGCACGTTGGATTGATAATACGGTGTGAATAAACTTATAGTGTGAAGAAAACTCAAGAAATCCACGTTAGAAATTTTGAAATTCAACATGACCCACGTTTGAAAAGTGTGGTTTTCGTGTTACAAATGAAATAGCGACGGTACACAGTATGATCCCTCTATGTGGTCATTGATCTAAACTATTTCAATGGACAAAACTCGAAGCCACTAGATTAGAATCTATATAAGAAATTATGCATTAAAACAGCAAAGTTCCGTTGACTATAACATCAGCATTGCAATTGACAGAGCGAAAAGTTGTGCAAATAATTCTAGTGAGGAGAAGAATTTGTTTAAAAAACTAAGCAAAATTCCGACCTTGAAGCTCATTTCGGGGAAGTTTTTGAGAGAACTGTAAAAGTTGGGAAAAGTTTTTGAGAGAACTTTAAAAGTTGGGAAAAGACGATCCGAAAAGAGACACACTCGCTTGACACATTCAACCTTTATCTTGATTCACGAATATTGTTTACGAAATATTATTAACGTGCTATTCCAGCTCGGTACTATTCCTTCTGATACAGTAAGTGTTGGAAAACATTAATTCCAACCACGATGTGCGCTCAGTCTAGTTTCATTTGGATAATTCAGGAGGAAGGTTTGAGGGTTAATGTAGCTTGTCGAAGAAGCCACTATTACCAACCATCCAAAATCGAACTGTGTTTATAAATACCCTTCTTTTGCAATCAAATGTGAGTGTGTTGGGTTCAATTTTTACATTCTCAGATTTGGTATCAGAGCGAGATAAGGGTGAGTGCTGAGAGCCTAGGATTCGTTTGTGAGTGATCAGAGTGTGAGATCACTAGGGTGTGTTGCAGAGTGTCTGTTACAGTGTCTGCGTTGCAGAGTGACTGTGTGCAGCGAGCACATTAAGTTTCAGAGTGTCTGTTGTAGAGTGTCCGTGTTGTATAGTGGCCGCGTGCAACACATTAAGCTTTGGAGGAAGGGGTTGTGAAGAGAAGCAGAGTCCGATTGAAGTTTGGGTGTATTGGCACTGACCGAAAGTTTGAGAGTCGTTGGAGGAAGGAGCAGCGAGAAGAAGCAGACTGCAATTGAGAGAGCCGCTCGTTGAAGGAGCCTGGAATCAAGAAACCATAGTTGTAATTCCTTCCGAAAAAATGGTTGATATATATATTTTTATGTGATGATCCGTTAAATAATTTCATAATTTCTTATAGCATTTCAAATATAGTTTGTAATTTGCGAAAAAGGTCGTTGTGACACATTGATTTTAGAATATAGGAGTCGTATGGTAAAATCATGGTATTTTTTGAGTGCTCAAGTTGAACTCTGAAGAATAGTTGCGGTCAAGTGAAAAAATAGTTAAAAGCTCCAATTTTAAAATATAAGTATTTTGTTGTAAATATCCACGTAAAGTGATATGTTTTCTTATTAAGAGCTCCAAGTGGTGGTTGTATGTTATTCATTTTAATTGATATTTTATTGTTTATTAAGTTTTTAAGGAATAGATGAGGAGTGTATTCATAAATATTGTGGAGTGGTGAAATCTTTGTTTATTTTTATGTGCTTAAAAAATGAGGGGAGGAGAAAAGAGAAAGGAGGAGAGAGCCATATTAATTGAGGTGTGAAGATTAATAAAAAATTTGTGGTTGAGGGTTTATAAATTTTGAGTAATTTTATAACATTAAATATTATGGCAAATATATTAGATGAGTCTCATTTTAATAAGTTAGATGATGAAAACTATGGAAATTAGAAGTTTCAGTTGCAGAATTTAATGGAAGGCTACAATATTTGGACAATTGAGTCTCGAGATGAAGTCAAGCTAGTGTCCCCTCAAGCCACAGATGTTGCAATTCAAGATTGGGAGCAACGAGAAAAGAAAGTGAAGGTGATTTTGCGGATGTCCATTAAGGACACCATTATTCCACACATTAGAGAGTGCAAAACATCCAAGGAGACATGGGACACTCTAAAAAATTAGTATGAAACGAAAACTACAAATCGAATATTGTATTTAAAGAGTAAGCTTCTTTCAATTAAGATGGAAGAAAATCAAAGTGTTAGTGATTTAATATCTATAATTAAGGATCTAAAGGATAAATTATGTGACATTTGTAAAAGAATATCTAGTACATACTTGGTTACCGTGACATTAAATAGAATCTTTGATGAATATCAAATGTTTATCAACCATCTTCCAACTAGAGAGAAGGCTCCTACATTTGATGAGTTTGCAGGTATACTTACGAAGGAAGAAGTGTGGAGAAGAATTCTTAAACAAACATCTCCCAATTCGGATTTAGCATTGGTGGCTAAAGGGAAGCAGTCCTTCAAAGGCAAACAATGTGACAAAAATAAAGAAAAAAATAAGTAAAATTATTTCAAGGTACACCTTTACTAATGACAAATTCCAAATCAAGTAGAGATGATGTGTGTTATTACTATGGAAAACCTGGTCATTTTTTCTAAGAATTGCATGAAAACAAGGTTTGATCAATTTAAACAAATAAATCATTCAAGAAATTATGTTGATAAAGATGAAGCAATTAGTCATGATTTTAGCAATCTTAAATTATTTGTGTCCAATGGTACTTTAGCAGTAGAAACTAATGATGATAATGCATGGTTTATAGATTCTGGTGCATCAATCCACATGCCATGCAAAAGAGCTTGTTTTGATACTTATCATGAGGTTAATAATGGTGCACATATCTATATAGGAGATAATAGACCACATGAAATTAAAGGATATGGTGATATTAGTGTTATGATGGCCAATGGACATGAAAAACAAATTCAAAATGTGGTGTATGTTCCAAGATTAAAGAAGAAATTAATTTCAATCTCTACTATTACATATCATCATTTAAAAATTGAATTTGTGAAATCACATTTTTTGGTAAAGCGTGTTCAACACAACTACAAGGTTGTTCCAAAAGGAATGAGAGTTTGAGGATTATGCAATTTGGATGTAATGAAGAATGGGCATCAATATTTTGAATCAAAGGAATGTCAAATATAGAGTTTTGGCATCAAAGGTATGGAAACCTAAATCATAATGACCTAATATTACTACAAAAGAAATTGATGGTAGAAGGCCTTCCAAATATTAAAGGCGAACACTTTGAATGTGAAGGGTGTGCACTTGAAAACGACATAGGGAAAAATTTCCTATACATGAAAATAGAAGAGGATGTGAAATACTTGAACTAGTGCATATTGATGTATGTGCTCCAACACAAATTAAGTCACCTGTGAATCTATCTAGCTCAAAAGAATACTTGAAGATGTTGGTGAAGGTCAACAAGAACCTACAGTGATGAGATGTGACAATCAAAGCACCATCAAATTGGTGAACAATCATGTATGTCATGCAAGGTCAAAGCATATAGATACACAATATCATTTTGTAAGAGAAAAGGTCCAATCAAAAGAAATTGACTTAATATATAGTAATATAAATGAGAATGTAGCTCACATATTCACTAAGCCTCTTGGGAAGGAAAAAATTGAGTTTTTTAGAAGTAAGTTATGTATTGTAGAAAATCCAAATTATGTTGTATGCTTAGCTGAGACTTAGACCAACGAGTGTGTCAATTAAGAGTATGTTTACCTCTTATGTATTATGGGATAGGGTATTTTGTGTGTTTATCTTATGGTTGGAATTAAGGGAGAGTGTTGGAAAACAATAATTGCAACCACCATTTGCATTAAATGCAGTAAGTCTAGTTTCATCTCAAGAATTCAGGGGGAAGATTTGAGAGTTCACGTAGCTTCCCAAAGACGAAACTATCATTGAAAATCCATAATAGAAAAGCTTCGTCTCTGTGTATAAATACCCCTCTTTTGCAATCAAATGTTGAAGTGTCTTGTGTTCAGTTTGTGTGTTCTCTTAGAAAGATCATTTGGATTCTCCCACCAATGTTTCGAACATCGCTTGTGAAAGAGATTACATATGCTCAACCAGATCACTTGTAATGGAGATAGACACATGACTAGAATATGTTATAGCACCTGTACACGAGCTTGGAATTCTTGCAGCTTTTCAACATCAACAACATTTTTAAAGAGACATCACAACTTTTCTGCGCAGGTCATGCACAGTTCAACATAGCTTGTTCAAATGGATATTAAATTTCATCGTCGAAGGACTTATTCGCAATATCATAAAATGATAGATTACTCAAGTACCAGGCTTTTATTTAATGTCGATGTCCACAATGGCAATAATCATGACAAAGTTTTCATCATAAAACTACATGATGGTCATCGGTAAGCCTCAGAAAGAATTCGAATTCAATTCACTGCATTATAAAATGAATGTTATTTGAAAGTCCACATCACCCATCAAAGAGTGAAAATCCAGTTGAAAGAGTGTTCCATATTGTAAGTGTGTTGCTTTGTATTTTTTATCAAATAAGCTAATTTCTCCCACACGCAGTCATATATGCATGATGTAAATCTTTCATGTTTTTAGTGTATCTCTCTCAGTATTTTTTCCTAAGATATCATAGAAATTTGTTAGAATAATATGTTTTAATTGTAACATTGGTATAATTTCAATGTATCGAATAATATTTTTTATGATGTTGAAATTATTTATAAATTTTAAAACAAATAATTAATTTTTTTTCACTGTTTATATATTAAAAATGCATATATATGAACAAGAAAATTGTGGACAACATTGTATATTTTGTGTTGGGGTACTTCCAATGGGGAGTCAATCCTAGTGAGGAAATCGTGGACACTATTTCATATTTTTTTTGTCTTGGGTACATAATGGAAAAGCGGTTAAGGAAAAATTGGAAACTTTTCCATATTCTGTGTCTATGCTAGGCTATTTTGTGTAGTCGAAATTGGCAGTAACCAATATTGTCATGATGAAGACCAATGTGCAAGTAAATAAATGTTGGTATATATCAATTTGAAAAGAATTGATCCAATATGGGTGTTTATCTTTTGATAACAATTTTTTTGGATTTTGATGAAAAAATAAATTATTTAAAATAGTTAGACTATTTCATCGAGATTTTTGTTTGTCTGAACCTAGCCATGACCTTAGAGAGTGAGGCGGTGTGACATGAATCATGTTTTTAGTTTTTCAAAACATACTATCCTAGCCATCCTGGTTGATATGGGGAAACCCTTGTAGTGAAACTAATTAAGAATAATAGATACACTATTTGTGGGCCAAAGGAAAAATTGAACGGAGGTTGTGTGCAAGCTAATGATTGTTTCTCATAAATCCTTAGTGGCAATGCAAAACTGCAAAAAAAACATTTCCTTAGTGGCAATGTACTTAGCCTGCAAAAACAACAATATATTTACTTGGAGGGATAATTAGAGGTATTTAATCAATAAGTTTGAAGATGGTGTACAAAGATGAAATGTAGAAAATGAGTTTTCTTTTTTATTATATATTTTTTATTTATAGAAATTGTATCTAACTATGTGAATTTCAATTTGAGTATTTGTAACATTAGTCCATTATTTTCATGCAAAATAAATGTATATGTTTATGTTATTGGCAAAGTTTGAGTATGTAAATGATGGAATCTTGCTATAGAAACTAGTAGAGTTATAGGAACAAATTGTTTCTTGTGCATGAATATTTATTTTTTTAATTATATATATATATATATATAATATATATATATATATATATATATATATATATATATATCCTTGAAATTACAATGCCTTTAAAATGTTCTTATCATTATGTTGTTTTTCTTATTATATTGTAGGTTTTACTATCGTTTAGTGCATGATATAATTTTATTTCCAAATGCTTAAGGCCTAAAAAACTATAGTGGAAATGGACTATGGATTTATTTAAAGATTTTGATATACGTCAACAAAAAAATATTAAAGATATTAAAATCTATTGACCTTTAAAAAACAATATATATTTACAATCTAAATAGCCAACTCTATACACATATATAGTTTCATGGACAATATAGATTATATTGATTTGTCTAGATTTTAGAAAAGAAATGTAAAATATAGAGATATTTATGTTTTTTCTCAAAAATTAATGCTTATATTTATTTGCAATGCAAGTGAATTTATATCAAAAGAAACCAGGTCACTAAGCACATGGGATTCCCACTAGCAAAAATTTAAATTAAAAACAAAAGAGCATGTGCATTGTTGACTTATGTGTTTTTTTATTCCCAATTATGCATGCACATTCCTAATTAGAAAAACATGTGCACATTCATACAAATAATGACTTTAACACATGGAAAATGGTTAAGGTGGGTTTGGGTAGGTGCGGACAAAGAGAGGGAGGTTAGGGTGGCCAAGGAGACCAAAAGAGAAGGAAAGAGAGATAAAGAGAAAAGGAGAGGGGGGGAGAATGAGTTGGTGGGAAATTGGTGAGGGGGTTTGGGGAGGGTGAGAGAGGGAAGATTAGATGGTCCAAGTGGGTGGGGAAGAGAGAGAGAGAGACAGAGACAGAGACAGAGAGAGACAGAGAGAGAGTAGGGAATGAGGAATAATTAGTTTGTGAATGATGTGAGAGAGTGACTGAAAGTTGAAAAAGAGAGAGATAAGTAAAGAGGGTGGGGAAGTGATATGGAGAGGTATGTTTCTAGTTTACAAGAGGAAGCAAGAGACAAAGTTAGATTGAAATGTCTTGAGGGATGGAATTAACCAGAATGGGTGGTGAGAGACAGGAATGAGAGCGAAATGTTATCTGAGTCAGTGAGACTGGGAGGGGGGGGAAGAGAGGGAGGGAGAGGGAAAAGGTGGATGGTGGAGAGAGAGAGAGAGAGAGATGATGTGAGGAGAAATAAAATGAGAGAGGGAGAGGTAGGGAGATAGGGAGTGATATAGAAGGATAAAGGGCAAAGATAAAGATGTAGTTAGAGGGTAGAGAGAGAGAGAGGAGGGGAGAGAAGGAAAGGGAGAGTTGGTGAGTTTTTTTTTTAATAATAGATTGGGTGAGGTATGGAGGGATATATATATATATATATATATATATATATATATATATATATATAGAGAGAGAAGAGAGAGAGAGAGAGAGAGAGAGAGAGTAAAAACATCTGCCCACATCTACCCAAGTAACAATTCTAACTAGGGTAAACATGAGATGAGAGGCTACTATGATTAGATTCAACCTCCTGGGAGACCTTAAGGAAGTGGAAACGATAGAACATCACACATTGTCATCCAACATTATAAAAAAAAAAAGCCTTAGGTTACAAGTTAGCCACTCAAACAACCTATCCCCTCAGTCCCACTGTTGTTTAGATCTCTTGGGCTATAGTTGCTTTCATGCTATGGGAAAGGGAGCAACCAGCAACCTAAAGTTGATCTCACAGTCTTGCTTGCTAGTGAGTAGAGATCAAAATTTCCAGTTTTGTGCAAATGACCCTGGGATTTAAGGCACTTTTTTAGGCCCAGAGCCCAGGCCACTGCCTTGAATGGAGTGATATCTTAGAATCCGTAAAAATACAGAGAAAAAATGATGCAAAAGAAATAAACTGAACAAGACCATATATAGATCCCTGCTAGCCATGACATGCATTTAGTCAAACACATCATCAACATGTAACCTATAGGTGTAAACAACAGAATGAGGTGTAGGGATCTCATACTTATATGAGAATCACTACGAACCATTTTTCCCTCATGTCAATTGTTGCACTATCATTTATTAAGTCATAAACGCATTATATATTCACGTACAATTAAAAACATGCTGACAACCATGCATAGATGTTGGCATAAAATATACATCTAACCAGCATAATAGGAACAAAAATACCATAAACATATCAACCATCAAAATCCACATGTATATAATTACATTTACGCATGAAAATAAAAGGAATGATATCTCCTTAATGAATGCAATGAACCAAACAAATATGGGACTACCACGTTCCACCTAACCATAGATTGGCTTAGCCAAGTGTCTCTTCATTCAATCACCCCCATTCCATATTCCAAGCATGAATGTGGGACTCATAGAACACATCAAAAACACCAATCAACATGGATGTTGCCGAAGTTATCCACCTACACCATGAGGAATTTGAGTGCCTCCTAGTCTCTCAAGATTTATCATGCATCCACACTTTGATCTAAGGATCACTAGGTCCTACACTAAGACATACTCTCGAATATTTTACCATGCATCCCATCCCGGGATCAATAGCCCCAACAAAGAAAAAATCCACCTCTTGGCTTTTCCGTATATCCTGGCATTGACTGGAAAGGATTCCTAGGCCCACTAAGGCACACAATCTAGCCTTACCATAACCCATAATCGGGTTAAGGGGTTACTAGGCCAGTGGCTTTGTGATCCTTAATCTGGTTGAAGGACCAATCAAACCATGTGTTTGTCAATTCGGAGAGCAACCCCACTCAACTTTGAATCCAATTTGGCATTCACACATAAACTAAATGAGAGAAACCATCTCATCAAAGCTATAGGAAAGGGCAAGGCTAGGCGAGAAATTTGTCACACCTAGAAAAACCGATGCCATGGTAGAAAATAAACACATGAAATCCCATGCATGCCAAGCATAGCAAGGAAAATACACATGCAAGTCGATACCTACAATGGATCCTGTTGTAGCTACATGATCATGCCTTTCCCTACATGATCTTTCATTCCTCTTGCCTTGTTTTCCTTTCTTGCTCTAGTACCAATGTTCTCTAATAAGCTCTAACTGTCAAAGAGTGAGAGAAGGCGAGAGATTAATGAGAGAGCTCCAAAATTAAATTGACAAAATATTACCAACTAATCCTCATAAGCCGTTTTATGAATGAGGCCTCTATTTTCTTCATTTTCCATTATTTTCCTTCACTTTCATCCTCACATGCAATCTGTGACCTTTCACCTTCTTTTTCTCCTAATTTCCATTATTTTCGTAAATAATTGTGCCAAAAATGACATTTTTCCTTTCCAAAGACATAGTAATTTCCTTTTCCAAATTCCTTATCCATAAACAGCCAAATGAACACCCCCTAAGATGTCTTTCCCAACATTTATCTTGGAATAGGTGTTCCATCGACCATGGTTATTGTTTTAACTTTTATTACATGGAATTTTCAGCAGGACTGTTATAGAACCCTCGCCCTTGGGGGACACCATACTCGGTGTTCAATCACAAATATACCTCAACAACCTACTAAAAGAATACATACTACTCATAGAGCTTTATAACACAGCTCGATGTAGTATTTATAATGAAAGAATTGCTCAAAAGAAAAACATCACGACAACATCACAACATAGCGCATAGTGGAGATTTATAACACGACTCATTATGATATTTACAATGATCATCCTGTTGAATTACAATCAACATGACGTCATAACATCATGATAACATAACCAACTGATAGCATAGTAACATGACAACATAATCATAATAACATGGCACCCATACCACATAGTGGAGCTTTATAACATAGCTCATGGCAGTATTTACATCCATACACATATGTAGAAATAGAAACATTATACACGCACACACACACACACACATGTGTGTGTGTGTGTGTGTGTGTGTGTGTGTGTATCAAAACGATATACCAAATCATATACCAAAACATATATTAAAACATATACGAAACACCATATCTAGGCATGTAGAAAAACATCATATTGAAGAATATACCAAAACACCATAAAGCATATACCACGCCACCATAAAGCATATATCAAACCACCATACATCATATATCATGCCAACATAAGGCATATGCCAAACCACCATAAAGCATATACCAAATGATCATATCAAAGTTTCTTTGCCTAAACCAGCAAACAAAGAAGGATACATAGCCCGCATTTGGTCCTCCCTCTCCCATGTAGCTTCATCGGGCCTAAAGTGCTTCTATTCCACTTTAACTTGCTTGATTTCTCAGTTCCAGAGCATGAGCAACATTGTCTGCAATATACATTGAGGCTCTAGCTGAAATTCTCCATTTTGTTCCACCTGTAATATAGACCAATCAATCACCTAATCAACATCCTTAACATACTTCTTAAGCAAATACACATGGAAAACATCATGGACTTTCACCGTCGAAGGCAGTGCAAGTTGATAGGCTACTAGACCATTCCTCTTAATAATATTTAAGGGTCCACAAAAAAACGGTTCCAACTTGGCACAAGATCCAATCCATAAGGATCTCTTCTGCAGTTTGATGCTCAAGTACACATGTTCCCCAACTTGGACCTCCTTGAGCAACCTGTTCCTATCTGCATAACTCTTCTTCCCGTCATGTGTTGCCTTTATATTCTTCTTGATCACCTGTATCTCATGTTCCATGTCTGCCAACATATCTGGTTCAGTAAATACCTTACTAACAGGATCACTCTAGCTAATGGGAGTATTACAAATCTTCCCATACAATGCCTCAAAAGGGCTCATCCTCAATGACTCTTGATAACCGTTGTTGTATGCGAACTATACCAAAAGGATATATTCTTCCCACTTCGTCAGTTGATGCATTAGATACATCCTCAACATGTCCTCCAATATAATTTTGACCCTCTCTATCTATCCATTTGTCTACAGATGATAAGTTGTGCTGAAGACCAACTCTATGCCCAAACCTGCAAATAACTCCTTCCAAAACTTGGAAGTTAACTTCACATCCCTCTCTGACACAATCTTCTTTGGAACACCATGCAGTCTAACCATATCTCTAAAGAATACTTGTGCCACATCACTATATGAGAACGTAGACTTCACTGGAATCAAGTGTGTAACCTTTGTTAACCTGTCCACAATGACCATGATGGAATCATGTTGATTAACTGTCTTTGGCAACCCTGTGATGAAATCCATAGAAACAACCACCCATTTCCACTTTGGAATCATGATCGGTTGTAGAATTCCACCAGGATGTTTACACTCCATGTTCACTCACTGGTAATCGAAACACCTTGCCACGAACTCTACTACATCACTCTTCAAATTAGACCTCACCGTTATTAGTGTATTATGATAACCTCGATGACTTGAATAAGGTTTTGCATGAAACTCCTTCAAGATCACCTTCTTGATCTCACTGCTTGATCCAGGTGGATATTGGTGGCCACCTACCTATCCCATTTGGCCCCCCACAACTATCTCTTTCAGTTTTTCGGTTTCCATAATTGTAGCACAATTTACTATTTTTAGCAGTTTTTCGGGTTCTGAACTTTTGGAGCCATTTGGAGGCCCTAAACGATTTTTTTTGGGAAATATGGGAGTAACATGGGTCCACATATTGATTTTTCTCTTTCCAAAGTTGTAGTTCTTGGATAGATCTTTCTAACGAGCTATTGTACACTTCAAACAAAGATCGTATGCCAAACTTACGACCCTAGGAAGTTGATGTACCAACTTACCCAAAATGGGGCCCACAATTTGGTGTTTCATCTTCTAGGGTTAGGTTTTGGGATGTTAAGGGTTTTCCATTTTTTCTCAACAATAAATAGGCCTTCGAGCCTCATTGTAACATAATTCAGAGGCATGTAGCCGCCACGTCTCTTCTCAGAGATAAGCTGCCATCGCTCTAGTTGGTTTATTTCCATTTTTGTCTGTAAGCATATTTCAGTATTTTACATTAATGAAATGAATTATTATTTCCACTGCATATCTGTGTAAAAGGTTATCTATGTATTTTTTTGAGTTCCTATTTAAATCTAGATCAGTGGTATCAGAGTGGTATGCTTTTTCTCTATTTTTATTTGCATGTCCTAAATGAGGTCAGGCTATAAGGAGTTAGGGCCTAAACTGGTCAAACCATTCCAAGGCAAGCCTCGCAAATCCCAATGGCCTCCCATGGCAAATGCAAAGAAGGACAAGCAGGCAGGAGATCCTACCAAAATCTTGCTCGAAGAAGCCCTCGAGCAGCAAAGGAACACGATGATGGATAACTCTGCGCAGATCCTTTAGCAGCTACCCAAGGGCGACGCATCGGCTTCCAATAGCTACTCTGGAAATGCCACACCATTTAAGGTACAAGTTAATTTTGAAATCTCCATCTTCGAGGGTCAAATAGACATAGATGCTGTAAATAAATGGTTAAATCTGCTAGATGGGTATTTTTCTGTTCATGAATTTTCGAGTAAGGAAAAGATTGTTTTCACTCTTTTTAAAGTAGCCCCCCAAGTCAAGGACTGGTGGGAAACCTAATGCAAGTAGAGGAATGAAAGTATGAGCTCACTATTTTGAGCTACACCCACTTGGGATTCATTCTGTGATGATATCAAGGAGCAGTACTACCCTGTCAAAAGCTATGAGGACAAATACATCAAATGCACCACACTGTGATAGGGAAGGGACCAAGATGTGTCGGAGTTCAAAAACATTTTTTATACCCTTTGCACATAGTTTGGTATCAAGGACTCTGAGCTGCATTTGGTACTCAAATATTGTGACTGCCTACACAAATACATCCAAGAAGAGATGGAGTTCCTAAACATCTCCTCGCTTGGCACAACGTACTGATACGTTGTCAAAATCGTACAAAAGTTCCAAGAGAAGAAGTGAGACTTTGGATCTGCAAATTTGAAGACCAAAGGACAAATCAAAGGTGGGGTGACCCAAGACAACCCTTCAAAGCCGCAAGAAAAAAACAACACCACAAAGTCGAAGAAGAACATAGGAAAGTGGTGTGAGTTCCATAAGAGTCCCACTCATAACACTAGTGAGTGTTGGACCAAGCAGTCACTAGTGGCCAAGTTGAAGGCTTTAGAACTAGATGCATGTTCTGACCCTGAGTCAAAACTCAACAAGGGGAATGGAAAAGGGCAGCAGATCATTGATGCAGAGCCCAGCATCACTGTTGTCACCACTAAGATCCAGAAGAATGAGCTCAAAGATCCAGAGGAGGGGGAACGTCTTTTCCACTAACAAATGTGGGCAAAGGGTTCGCCGTTGCAATTCATTGTCAATAGTGGGAGCCAAAAGAACCTCATTTTAGTAGAGGTGGTGAAGCGTTTGGGCCTACCGAATACACCACACCGCAATCGTAGAGTATTAGGTGGCTTCATGAAGGATGAGATCCCAAAGTTTGCCAGTAGTTTTTCCTTCCTTACAGCATCAAACCCTTCACAGACGAGGTATTGTGTGATGTTACACCTTTGGATGTTTGTGATGTATTATTAGGCCAGTCATACTTGTGGAGGCGACATGTTGTGTATGAGTCCAAGCCTCGCGTCGTCCTTATTTATTTGAATAATTCATTATACAGGATACCAGAGGTAGCCCAACCTATCGACACTTCTTTGATCGCTGCTAAGAAAGGCAGCAAGCTCATCTCATAGACTAGGAAATTTGTCTTCTATCTGGTTCGCTCCCAAAGAAAGGGAAAGGTCGTTTCCACATCCATGACCCCCACGAAGGGTTCCTCCATGCAGCAGCAATAGCAAAGGGATACGGTCATGACAGAACACAGTAACAACTTCTCCTCATCCACAGGGGTACAACACAAGCTTCAAGTGGGCAACAAAGTCTGGTTGCATCTACAGAAAGAATGCCTTATAAGAGCCCATCAGAAGCTCCGACCACGCTAATATGGTCCTTACACCATTACTAAGGCTATGGGAAATAATGCTTTTAAGCACAACATTCCACCATTTCTTTGCTTGCACCGAGTGTTTAGTGTGGAATGCCCTCAACCATGCTTCCCATCATTATTAGACACATCAGAGATTGCAAAACAGCTGATCAAGGACCAAGTTTAGCACATGGAGGAACTCAACGCAATGAGGATCATTGCTTCCTAAGGGTGGAGGAATGATCCAGATGGATGTTGGTGGCCAGCCACCTATCCCATTTGGACCCCCACAACTACCTTTTTTATTTTTTTAGTTTTTGTAATTGTACAACAATTTACTATTTTTAGCAATTTTTTGGGTCCTGAAATTTCGGAGCCGTTTTGAGGCCCTAAAAGACGTTTTTTGTAAAATGTAGGAGCAACATGTATCCATGGACCAATGTTTCTCTTCCCAAAGTTGTAGTGCTTGGAAAAATCTTTCTAACAAGCTATTGTACACGTCAAACAAAGATCATATGCCAAAGTTACGACCCCGGGAAGTTGATATAACAACTTACCCAAAACGGGGCCCACAATTTCGCGTTTCATCTTCTAGGGTTAGGTTTTGGGATGTTAAGGGTTTTCCATTGTTTCTTAACAATAAATAGGCCTTTGAGCCTCATTGTAACACAGTTCAGAGGCATGTACCCACCACATCTCTTCTCAGAGATAAGCTACCATCGCCCTAGCTAGTTTATTTCCATTTCTGTCTGTAATCCTATTTCACTATTTTCCATTAATGAAATGAAGTATTATTTATGTTGCATCTTTGTGTATATGGTTATTTATGTATTTTGTTCTCCTCTTTTTTAAATCCGGATCACTGCTATTTGGTACATATATCATGTCTCGAAACCTGACCAATCCATCTGATGTAAGACAAGAATCTATACCTTGTGCACCTGTGCCTGTACTCCCACCTGTATGTGTTCCACTCACTATCTGTACGTCTACCTGTACTATCACCTGTACCTGTACCAACAGCTTGCTGCAACTTGTGCACATTCTGCATATACCTCACATCGTGTTGACCTTCCTGCAAGATCCTATCGTGTAAGTCTGTCCCATAGGAGCTCATAACTTCCAAGTTATGTCCCTATACCATCTGTTGAGTGCATATTCCACCATGTTTTCTTTAGCTTATTGATGTACCTGATCTCAAAATCAAACTTCTTGATCATGGCGAACCATCTAGCCTTCCTGGCATTCAGATTTGATTGATCAAATAAATACCTCATCCAAATATGATCACTCATAAGTACAAACCTCGTACCAAGAAGATAGTGCCTCCACATCTTCAATGCATTTGTGACCATTTCTAACTCAACAACACGTGTTGGGTAGCTTTTCTCGTGCTCATTTAGTTTTCAGGACTCATAGCATACTACCTCTCCATCCTGCATAAGGACTCCACTAAGCCCTCTCCTGTAAAAATATGTGCATACCACAAACTCTTTGTCGAGATATGAAATTTAAATTTGTAACACTGGTGCATGTGCCAACAACTACATAAGTTTCTCAAGGCTGGCCTCGCACTCCTCTATTTAATACATTAAAATGTGTTGATGTAGGCATACCATTCAAATCAAATTCATAATCTCTTACCCAATGATGAACTCGCTTCTTTCTACCCCATAACCAACTACACTAACAAAAAATATCCATACAATTCCTTACTCAAACCACACGTATCCACCAAGTTAGGACTAACATAGCAAGAATTAGATCTAGGGTCCATCAAAATAGAAATAACTTGATCACAAAGCTTACTATTCATCTCAATGACAGATAACTAGTGTTCAACCTGGCTGTTGTCCACTACTGCATAGATACATGGAATAATATGACCAACATCCCCAAGAGTCTATGCCTCCTGTGCATTGTATATATTAGGCCTTCCACTGTGATGTTGCGAAAAACCTCTCCTAAGGTATTCCTCACCACATGTCTAACACTCCAACTGAACAACGCCCTCACCTCTATGCCATTTTTATTGTTGGTGTTGTGACCCATGTCCTTGTTTAGCTACATTAAATATCTTTTAAGGTGCCACCGTTTTCCTTCCCCATATGCATTATGTGGCCTTATTCTATTAGGCTTCCATTTACCTCTACCTTTCTCTTTGTCCTTCCATCCATGCTAAGATTCATTCTTACGCTTTGACTTCTCGAGTGACTGAGGCTCATCATACTCAATCCGATATCTAAATGCTAATGGAAACCCACTAACAAATCTCTAAACTTTTTCCTTTTCATTAGTGAGATACAATACGTACCTCAATAGCTCCAGAAACTTGATCATGTAATCTTTTTCTTTTATTGATCCCATCTTCAACTCATAGAATTCTTTAGCCTTACTATCATAGTACCTCTCTGACAAGTATTTCTTCTTAAAAATCCTCTTCAATTCCTACCTTTCAAGTTGAAGATAGTTATTCTAACCTTCATGTTATCTTTGTACTCATGTAACTTAAAGAATTTGTTCATCCCAAGTATCCAAGCCTCTAAATCTTTTGGCTTCTTCACATATCCATCAAATGTGGGTTGCTTCTCTTTCTTGAATACACCTGGAAAGTATCCCCTATCATTCCTCTTGTAAGGATTATAACGATGATGATCATGATGTATATCATAAACAAAACTAGAATAGTCCCTATACTCATCACCCCTCCTATCTAGAGTGTTCAAAAACCTACTATCTCTCACTATATTAGATCTATCCAACCTCTTTCTACCAGGAGACATATTGCCATATGCCCTATTAGTTCCATCCTCGTTTCCATGGCTAATCTAAAGTGACCCTTATCATTTCAATTCCGATAGACTCTGAAGAAGTGTATCATTAATCTCTACTTTCTTCTCTTGTGCATGTATGATATGGTCATTATCTGCCTTACAACTCCTTATCTCTTCCTTTAAGCTCCTCAATGTAACTTCCAAATCGGAAGGATTCCCAACACCATACTTCTCTTTGGATTCATAGGGTGTGTTTGTAGTCAACCATCTTGTTAGTCATTTGATATTTCTTCCTAAAATTCATAATATGTTAGATAAACCTAATCACAATAAATCAACATCCATTAGTATAGCTCGAGGAGGATACCTCATCTGCAAGATCACCAAATTAGTGTGATGCATATATGACATAAATGTAATAGCATATATACATTTGCAAATAAATGTATCAACATATAAACATCACTCTAGTTAGGGTCCAGTCATCAATGCAAGGCCATATCAACAATGCATGTTATGAGCTCATGCATGACAAAAACCATGACTCCATTTTACACATTTTCACATGAAACCAACAACATGCATTAGAAATTCTTAGTCAACCACACACACATAAATGCATGTAGTCAAACGTAAGCAATTAATTCTTATAATCAACCTACAAGACTGATACATGTAATCAACATATTCAAGAATGTAACATAACATGCAAGGATGTAAGTAGGTGACATAAAATCAACATGTAACTGACATATAATCCATATGCAATGAGTCACATACTCATGACAAAAACTTTTCATGAAACCAATATAAAATTTTCTATAACAATGATAATCAATCATCAATCCAATGCAACAAGCACATGAAATGCAAGTGTAAGACACACATGCAACTGACATGCATGAATGGACAACACGCACTGCCCATCCAGTCTGAGGGTTGAACCATGCCATGATATGACTCTATAACACCCTCCTCCCACATCTACGAAGGTAACCATGCCAACCAGGGTAAACATGAAACAAGAGGCTATTATGATCAAATTAGACCTCCTATGTGACCTTATAGAAGTGGAATCGATCGAACATCACACACAATCATCCAACATCATCAACGAAACCTTGAAGAGACAAGTTGACCACTCAAGCAACCTCTCCCGTATGTCCCACTATTTTTCTCGATCTCTTAGGCCATAGTCGCTCTCATGCTATGGGAAAGGGAGCACCTATCAACCTAAAGTCACTCTCACAGGCATGCCTGCCAGTGACTAGAGACCAAAATTTCCATTTATGTGCTGAAGACCTCGAGATTTAAGTCATGTTCTCAGGCCCAAAGCCCAGGGCACCGAGTAGAATGGAGTGATAGGTTAGAATCAGTAAAAATACATGCATATAATGATGCAAAAGCAAGAAAATGATTAAGACCATTACCATACCCCTACAAGCCATGACAGGCATTTCGTCGAACACATCATCAACATGCAACCTACAGGTATAAACAACATAATTAATTGTATGGATCTCATACTTATCTAGGAATCGATGTGAACCATTGTTCCCTCATGTCAATTATTGCACTGTCATCTATTAAGTCATAGACACGTTATCTATTCATGTAAAAGTAAAAATATACTTAGAGGCATACATAGTTGTTGTCATAAATTATAAATATAACAAACATAATAGGAAAATAAATACAATAAACATATCATCCATCAAAATCCACATGAACATCAATACATTTACACATGAAAATCAAGGGAATTAATTTCTCATTAATGAATGCAATGAACGAACTGGGGATGGGACTACCACATTCCACCTGACCATAGATTGGATAGGCCAACTCTCTCTTAAGCCGATAACTCCTATGACATATTCCAAGAATAAATATGGGACTCATAAAACTCATCAAAAACACCAATCAACATGGATTAAACAAAAGTTCTCCCCATACACTGTGAGGAATTTGAGTGCCTGCTAGTCTCTTAGGATTTATTGTTCATCCACAGTCTGGTCCAGGGATCATTAAGCCCTACACTGAGACATACTCTCCAGGCTTTACCATGCATCCCATCCCGATATCACTAGGCCCAACTGAGATAAAATACATTAATTAGCTCTACTATATATCGCTCCATTCGAAAGCAAGGTTTCCTGGACCCACCGATGCACACAATCTGGATTTACTGCAACCCATAGTCTGTTTCAGGGGTTACTAGGCCAGTGGCTTCATGATCCTCAATCTAGTTCAAGGATCAATCAAGACATGTGTTTGTAAATTCGAAGATCCACCACACTCAGCTTTGAAGCCAATCCAGTCATCCCACATAAATCGAATGAGAGAACCCATCTCATCAAAGTTATTAGGAAATTGCAAGGCTAGGCTGAAAGTACTATCACACCAGAAAAAAACCCATTGCCATTATAGAAAACAAATACATGCAATCCCATGCATAACAAGTCTATCAAGGAAAATACACATGCAAGTAAATACTTGCAAAGAACCCTGTTGTAGCTACTTGATCTTACATTTCTTTGCTTGATCCTTTCTTCCTCTTTCCTTCTTTACCTTTCTTGCTCCAATCCCAAAGTGCTCCAAGAAACTCCAAGTGTCCAAGAGTGAGAGAGGGAGAGAGAATAATGAGAGAGCTCCAAAACTCATCTGAGGAAATGTTAACAACTGATCCTCATAATCCTTTTTATGAATGTTGCCTCTACTTTCTTAATTTTCCATTATTTTACTTCATTTTCCTCCTCACATGCAACTTGTGACCTTTCACCTCCTTTTTCTTGTAATTTCCATTATTTTCATAAATAATTGTGCCCAAAATTTTTCCTTTTAAAAGACTTAGCCATAAGCAACCAAATCAACACCCCCTAGGATGCTTTGACTAACATCTAGCTTGGAATAAGTGTCTCATTTATTCTGGTTATTGTTTTTAACTTTTATTACATGGAGTTTTCGCTAGGGCTATTACATAGAGAAAGGGGAGAGAGGGGGAGAGTGAAGCAAAGAGGGAGGCATATAATCAAATATAGAGGGGAAGGAGTGAGAGGGAGAGAGATATGGAAAGAGGTGGAGAAGGATAAAGGGAGGAAGATAGAAATAAAGCTACACAGAGAGAGAGAGAGAGAGAGAGAGAGAGAGAGAGAGAGAGAGAGAGATTTGTAGGGGTGTTGTTGCGAAAAACAGATTAATTGAGGGAGGGATGGATAGAGAAATAGGGAAAAGCGAAGTAGGGAGGGAGAGAGTTGGAAGGGGAGAGAGAGAGAGAGAGAGGATGGAGAGTGAAAAGATGAGGGAGAAAGAGTGTGATATATATAGATATATAGTCATAGAGAAAGAGAGAGAGTGAGAGAGAGGGAGAGATAGTGAGTGCGGGGAGTGGAAGAAGGAGGGGAATATAGAAACAAAGCTATAGGGACTAGATATAGGGATAAAGGGGGAATACATGAGAGAGAGAGTAATTGAAATATGGAGAGAAGTTAGAATAATGGGGAGATAGAGGGAGAGGGAGAGAAAGGAATATGGGGGGAAGAGTGGGGAGAGAGTGAGAAACTCATAAAGTAAGTGGAAGAGGGGTGTAGTGAGAGATAGGTAGATAAGGAGAGAGATACAGGTATATATGAAAAGAGAGAGAGATAAAGAAAGAGTAGGGAGGTAGGAGGTGAGATAGGAAAACATATAAGAAGAGACAGGGGTATAGATGTATCTAAAGGGAGGAAAGAGGGACAAAGATATAGAGAAAGATATGGTGGGAAGAGAGAAAGAAAAGAAGAGAGAGATGGAGAGAAGTGATGCAAGGGGGAAAGAGGGAGAGAGGGGGAACAAAATATAGGTGAACATAGTGAGTGAGAGGTAGATAGAGAAAATAAGACTGATGAGGGAGAGATGGAAAGAATAGTGAGGGAGTGAAGGAGAGAGGGAGGAAGATAGAGACAAAGATGGTAGAAGAGATATATAGACAGAAACAAATATATAAATGGAAATGGAGAGATAAGGAGTGGTGCGAGAGAAAGGGAGAAAGAGGGATGGGGGGATGCCAAGATATGAGAGAGAGAGATAGAGGGAGAGAGAGTAGAAGAATAGAGAGATAGAGAACAAGAAGAGAGAGAAAGGTGAAGATAGAAAGTGAGAGAAAAGGAGAGAGGGAGAGATGGAGATAATGTGGGGATAAGATGGAGGAGTACTAAGATAGAGAAGGGGAAGAGAGATGGAAAGAGAGATAGAGAGATAGAGGTGCTAAGAGAGAGAGAGAGAGGTGGTTAGATAGATAAATAAAAATACAGGGAGGGACATAGAGATAGAGCTAGAGAGTGCGGGGGGGAGGAGGGGGCACACGGTAGAAATAGAGGAAGGGTGAGGGTGGCGGTAGAGAGAGAGGGGGGGAGAGACAAATAGTATGAAAAGTGGTAGGAAGAGGGAGTGAGAGTCAAATAGATAGATATGGAGAGAGAGAAAAGGTGGGGAATTAAAGTAAAGCTAGAGGGGTGAGGTAGAGGGAGAGAGATTTAATAAGGGAGAGATAGAGAGAGATACAAATAAGGGAGGGACAAAAAAGAGAGTAATGGAACTATGGAGAGACGAGAGAGGAAGGGAGGAAAAATGGAATGAGTGAAGGAAAAATAAAGATGGATATAAGGAGGTAAGGGAGAAAATAAGGGGGGAGAGAGAGTGATAGGTAGATATAGAGAGACGAAAATGAAAATATTGAGAAACAGAAATATAATTAGAGAGAGTTATGTAAGGCTACGACTTACTCTATATCCTATCAAACTTGAGTTCTTGAACCACATCAGTCAAAGCTTCCCTTCACTTCCATTTCTAGTCATAAATCCAAACCTATGTGAAAATATCATGTTATGTAACCTAAATCGTGACTATATAAATGATTAATGCAGGTCCAAGAAGTCCTTTAAATTCTCAAATCCCAACTAGAACCACCGCAACAGTGCGTCGCAACAATAATCAAAACAGGAGGTCTTCCTTTTATTTGAAAATTGTTGTTTAAATATTGTTATAAGGCATTATTACTTGCACAACCCTATTCCATAAGCTCCTGATAATTTTTACATTTTTCTCCCATTCCATGCCATTTACTATACCTCCAAACCCGGGTCCTTAGCCCTCTATTTTCATGGCGTTTACGTGTTAGCTCCGGCTTACATCACCTCGACGGTCCCAAGGTGGATCCAAAGGAAATGTTGTGGGAGACAAACTCCAAGTAACCGGAATTATTCCTATCGGGTATTATTCTTGGCTCTCGTCAGTTGTCTTTCCTAACTCTTATAAACATGTAAAAATCCTTTATTATGGTCCAACTACGCTCCAACTAATAGATATCATACATGTCGCCCTGACCTGCTTTGTATTGACCAGCCTCATATGTCGTTGCCCTTGCACATCATCCTGGCTTCACATCAAACTAGTGCTCCCAAACTACGTGCAAAAGTTTCCTTCCAGCAGATGAAGTCTAGGCAATAGAAATATTTCCATCAATTGTTACCCCTAATTCTATCTAAAGTGTTTCAGTCTCAATCCTTTCACCTCCGAATGGAGTCAACAATACTTGAGGGCACACTTGTCGGTCTCTACTTCCAATAAAATTCTCCACCTCATCCCAACGCTCTTTATATTTGTCAAATTTTATATGCCAACTTGACATCCATTCACCTCGATTGTTCCCACTTTCATTCTCCTTTCAACCCTACAGGTTGGAAATTCTGAAATGAAAATATTTCTTAATGGAACTATTATGATAGAAATTTAAGTACCATCTCTCAGCCTTGTCTAGTGACAGACTCCTATCGAAAGGGAAATTATCAAAGTGTTCATCTCCATTTATATATTCAGGCCTCAGCTGCTTATGGTTACAGGATCTCATAATTACTCCACTGCATGCTCTAATCTCAAATCCTTAAAGGTTATATCATAATATTATAATGGATTATTCATAAGGGTGTGGCCTTTATCTCAATTATGGAGATTTAAATAATATTCCAGGGTATAATCCAGACCCACGCAAAGATTATAACATATGCATGCATTGAATTAAATAAAAGGGGAAGATTGCAGAGGGACACGTTGTGCCATAAATACATTCAATCACACTTATTCCACACACAAACTACTTTTCGTCTAATTTTTTATCATTTTGAACAATGAATAATTATAATAATGAGATTTCTTCCAGAGCCATGAATTGTGGATCAGATAGCCAAATTTTTGTTTGAAAAACAAATTTTCTCAAATTTCTCCAATAAATTAATAAAATAATAAATTTACTCAATTACATGCAAACAATGGATTCTGGTAAGATTATTGACCCTCTTTGTTAATTGAGTTTTATAATGCTCTTGCATCATAATCAAAAGGAACAAATTAATTAAGTTTTATAATGCTCTTTCATCATAATCCAAAGGAACAAATTATTCATAATCTCCTAAGCATGAGCCTTTGGTTGTTGGCGTCCTCCAAGATCCCATGTTTTATGTTGTAGCTTGCCATTTGCTTTACTATTTTATTGTTCTTTGTTACTTCCCACAACCATCTAGGGTACCAAACCTAACTTTTATTTTGTGTAGCCTCTCTGATGCATCCTATGTTATAAATTATCTACCCATAACTGTAGTGATTGTTGTTGTTCATCCAACTTGAAAGGCTTTATCCTCGATCTTTCTCCCTTTACACTTTGTTTATTTTTTACTAATATATCTTTGAATTGGACACATCGCTCCTTGACAAAACATTTGGGAATCACACCAATGGTTTACAAAGGTTCCAAAATGTTCAAAATCATACTCCATGCATCCTCTGCCAGTTGCTTCGTTTTTTACCTCGGTCTTCATCTCTTGTCTCCAAAATTCTTCCTTTAACTCCTCTAGTGTAACAGTCCATCTTTATTTTCCCTGTTGTCTTGTAGAGGTTATATTATACAACTCCTATGTTTGTTCCACATTCCACATATTCATTATCTAGACTGGAATTTGTCCAACCTTAAAAAAACAAAAATAATCCTTCACATCTTGCCCTTTTACTACAACAAATTTGAGGCCATTCCAATAGTTCATTGTACTCATTTTGCATCCAACTCCTCTTTTACCTTCTCGAGTAATACCTTGATTTCCATTTCATTATTGATTTGATGCAAAAATCTAGTTATATATTGCATATTTATATTCCTAGAAATTTTCCTCTATTTTAGCAATGCCATATGTAAGACGTGAAAACTCCTATTCTTTCATTCCAAGCCTCATCCTTTGGATTGTATCCATCCTCAAAAACTCTTGGCTTATTTTCAGCTTCATATGTAGACACATCTCCAAAAATATTTTAAAAAATACAATTGACATTTAAGATTTTAAAATTAGAAAAAAAATATACTTTGTGTTCATCTGCTCTTTCAAATTCTTTCAATGTTTATGTTGCTGATGTGCACTTGACGCAATAAAATTTCCATATCTTTCCATTTTTATCTTCTCTTCGATAGATGGATTTATTCACTCTTTTGTTAGCGATTTCACATTTCTGCAATCTAATTCATTTAGAAACCAAATTACTTCGTGTATGCCTTCATTTCTCTCAAATTCCTTCTGACTATCTTCAACCTCTTCTCCGTGTACCCTTTCTATCTCCAATATGTATCTTTGACACCTATCAACCTATAAATCTTTATGTTCTTCATTAAACCAGAAATCATTCTACTTATTACTCCTCTTATCACCCTAAAGCAATTTCTTCTATTCATTTGTGAACATGTGATGTGTGAGCTACAAGAGTTTTCTCCCACTTCCCTTCACAATATTCATGTCAAGCTGTTGAAAAAATTGACCACAAAAGTCCACCTATTTTCTCACCTGATTCAAAAGAATACTCCATTCTTTCTTTACAAAATTCACATGCTAACTAGTTATTCCCTTAGATGCAACTAGTCCTAAAAATTCAGTTTCCATCTTGTTCTTTTTGAAAGGATTCTCTCTTAGAATCCTATTATTGTCATAAAAAACAAAACCTTGACCACCTTCTATTAACACATATTTCCTATTGTACCTGTTCTTACTGGAACTCATTCTCTCATCTACGTATCTCCTATTCTTCCTTAAGTTGCTGCTTCAGTAGATGCAAATCATTTTTTGTTCCTATCTCTGCCTTCTTGCAATCTTCATCTTGTGTCATCACCTCATATCCTCAATCGTTAAAGCTAGTTTCGTCATGAGTGGATCTGCTTTGAATTTGCAACTTGGTTGTACCTCTATATTGTCAACAACCTTCCTCTTACATTCGTCGCGTGTATGTATGTTGCCTTCTGCTACTACTGATGGTGTTTCTTATTGTGTTTCCATTTTCATTCATCTTAATATCCTTGTCCATGAACAATTTGATGTCTTCGTGGTTAAGCAAGTTCATAGGCACTTGATCCACTACATCCCAGTTGAACTCTTAACAGTGTCTTTGACTTTGCTCTCCTAGAAGCCATTGTGCCTATGCTACTGGGAATATGATGAAAAAATGTGATGCGTGGATACATAACAACACTCATGGAAATAAATTTTTTAGTCGAAAATGAAAATAAACATGAGGACTGACTTGAAACATCCCTTTGTTATTGATCGTGAAGGTTGCGTAATTTCCATCGGGAGGTCAGGAGACTGACTGCCAAAACTATGCAAGGCACAGTCCAGGCTGTGGAGAGGATGAATGATTGCTATAATTGTATAATGTATAGTCCAACCTGGCCTACTGAGTATTGAAACTATGCAATGCACAATTTCAGTGAGCCATGAAATGCAACCATCAAACTGCATTACGCAATTTTTGGGTCCAGCAGGATACTACCTCCAAGAAATGTGCAATGCAAGCCTAGAGGTCAGTGATGGTCTAGAATTGCATAGTTTCTAGAGGGAAGGCAAAGCCTTCACTTCTGAAAATGCACAGTGCTAGCCGGGAAAGGCATAGTCAGGGTCAAGGTAGCCCAAACTCGCCAATGGGTGACTGAAAACATGAGAAGTCTGAATGCATGATGAGATGAAAACAAACAAGAGTGAATGAACATGCTTGCAAACAACAAACATAGGATTCAAAAAATGGGAAAGCATGCATGTGTGTGAAGCGAATCGCTGCAACGACAACCATCCATACAAAAACAATGTCATGCATTCGCCAATAGTGAGACGTGAACGAAAACTGAAATGATGCTTCTATAAGCTAGTATATATCAAAACGATAGCAAGCACTAAATGAAATAAAATACAACAATCATACAAAGAGAAATAGAAAAAGTGATAGAAACACAGTGTAAGACATGAAAAAGTTGGATTACCTCGAAACAACTGAGCATAATGTGTCATGACTCCTAGATGCAATGTGGGATGTCAGAACTAAAAGGTTGAAGTGAGGAATGATATTTGCAGTGGCTAGTTGATGAGTTTTAATAAAATCGAGGTTGTGACACACATGCCACAAATCTAGGAAAATAGACACTTGGCGGGAGGTTTCTGAAATGATCCTTGCATGTAACCTCCAACTACTAAAATCAAATCCCTAAATCAAGGGATTCCTTTGCATGAAAATAATTTTTTCTTAATCCTAGAGGGAATTGGTCAACCTGAAGGCCCATGCATCGGCCTGCAAACTAGGGATGTAAATCTACGCAGTTTCTGGGTTGAGCAGAGATGGTTGTCCTAGAGGGATTACGTAATTTCTGGGAGGAAGAGGTGACTGTCTCCCAAGATTGTGAAATTTATGGGCTGAGCATCTCTCTTGGGTCAGACCTCGAAATTTTCTCAAGGAAGCCTTCCTAAATGAATGTTGCAATTTTTGAGCTAAGTAGCTGTCGTGGGTCAGACCTCACACTTTTCTTAAGGAAGTCTGTCAGATTGTATTGCACAATTTCTGAGAGGAACATGCAGCGTGGCTTGATTTGAACAATTTTTGCTAGCTTTTTGGATAGCTTTCCTAGAGGGATTGTGCAATTTGTGTGAGCATAAGGTGATTGCTTCCCAGCATTGCGATTTTTGGGCTAAGGAGTTGTTCTGGGATGAATTGTGCAATTTTTGAGAGGAAGACTGTTAGGAAGAATTGCACAGTTTTGGAGCCAGGCTCGATGTCCAGTTGAGTTTGTGAAATTTATGGAGGGAAGGTTGGTTCCCCTCTACACTTACATAATTCCCATAGGGAGCTGCTCAATGAGAAACTGACATGAAGTCCAAAAAGAAACCTATGAAGGGGGCCGAACAAACTTGCATGCATAGGATGACAAAACTCTAGGAAACAACTAAAGATAATGTGCTTAATAGTGTAAGAAGTACCGGTGAGGATGGTCGGTAGGGAGGCTCCATAACAAAGCTAAGGAAAAATTTGAAGGGTGGTTGTAGCCACTACAACACTTGGTGACACACTGGTAGAACTCCAACTCTCTTAATGGACCATGTTCATGGAAATCAAGTCTAACACCTCTAGAAGTATTGTTCATTTCTCTAGTCCTCTTGGTCCTCACAAATGCTTGATTATAATATGAAGCATCTACAAAGCCCTTGGTTAGTCGGTAAACATTCCAAGCCAAGACAACACATTTTTTTCGATCGCGGACGAGGGGTATATTGGTGCACAATCAGTATAGTCATCAGAGTTTTAGTTTCATCGATGGTGTTGTTCCACTACTAGCAAGCGTAGACAATACCCCAATAGAGTCGCACAGGAACATAAGAATCATTTTGTTGCCAACAAGCTTGGTCAATACCTCACCAAAGTTACTTGCATCACCTCTCCTTACAAGAATCCTTTCTCTTCTTTCGACTTATTCATTTTCTCATTTTTTGAAAATTTTCACTTTTTCATTTTTCCATTTTCATTTTCATAAGTCTGCATAGCACTTATTCATTTTAGAGGTAGAAGAGGGATCCCAACTTATTGAGAGAAAAAGAGGTTTTTCCTTCAGAGAAGTAGTTTATTTATACCTCTGACATGCTTGTTAAGGTTTCCCCCTCACCTTACTCTTCTTGACTGAGCTGACAAGGATTAACTGAAAAAACACTGACTAGAGTAGGTGATACTAGTTAGCATGCAAGCGTTGTGTTTTCACCAAGGTTCACCTCAAAAAATACATATTTTCCATTTATGTATCATGGAATGAAGACAACAAGTTATTACATAAGAGAGCAGACGACGGATAAGAAAATGTTGATAGTTGTATAAGTCCTCTTGTACTTTACTGAGCTTGTTTCAAGAGTTGTACATGGTTCATGCGAAATTAACCTACATACATAAACAAGCAAGAAAACCAAAAAGCAAAGCAAGAAGGAGAAGAAAACATGCATGCAAGAAAACACCACTCCTGCTCCTAAGCTAACAGTGCATGGGCCTGATCACATGAAATGCTATTTCCAATGCGGCCACTGATGCATTGGTTGACCCATGTTGGTGAAGGCATGGTTCACAAACCTCGCAGTTGTGCAAACCAACAAGCATGAAAGATATAATGCTGAAGACAAACACACTCTTAGCCTAAGTGCGTCCATAGTAAAGAAGAAAGAAGAAGTGCATGACATGAACTCTGTGGACTTGCCATGGTGTCATGATACTCTACATGCAAATGTTGAGTGTGTGCATTCTCTTGACTATGACATGCAAGAAAATTTGAGAAAGGTAGACCACTTACATTGTGAAAGTGTGCTTGTTGTGTAAGATTCCTCTAGTGCGTGAGCAATGGGATCGTGTAGTTTAAGTGCAGGAAGAAATCTGGGTGTTTGATTGATATTCAATGCAAAGCAAAGAGTGATGAGGATCCTTGCATGTTTAAGCAATTTCATGATCAAAAGTGAAACCAACCTCAGGATAGCAAGGGCCTGACATAACCATCAGCTCAAGTTGAAGTGCCTCGATAGTCTGGGGGGACTTGATTTCGTCAACAGATAGAACATTGTAGACCAGTGTCTTATACATATTAATAACAATAGAATCAACATCGTGATTAGATGAGGAAGTGGAGAGATCATGACAACCAGGATCAGAAAATTCAGGATGTTTGTCGGCATCCTCATGATTTGGTGAACCATGCAGAGGGGTAGTTAAGAAGCAAGGATGTTCACCCTCTATGTTTTAAAATATGAAAGATGATATATTAGACGAATTTTTAGAGGAAGATGTGTCCTCTCAGCAATTTAATGACAAACATACATCTGATGTGTCCTGTGAATGATCAGAAGTAGAAACATTCAGAAATAATTTTTCACATGGGAAATCGATAGTGGCAGAATCACAAGGGATGTCAAGATAGAGCGAGTGAGGAATAGATGGAAGGTAGTCATCCTTCATCATGGGTTCTCCTTTAGATTCCTGGATAGACTCATCATGAATGATGGCACAAGTTGGCTGCATAACACCAATTCCATCAACAACTTGATCCTTGTTCACAGCAAGTGAGGAGTCTGGAATGGAAGAACACAAGATAGTACAATCCATAGGATTAATACAACATGGGTATGGAGGTTGAGGGAATGAGTCCATGTGACAACCGATAGGCTCGCAAGCCAAATTGGCACAGATGTGAAGATCAATTGTGTTGGGAGGATTTGACAGTTCAATAGATATGTGTGAATAATATCCCACACGACTCTATGGTGGTGGATTTTTTTGATGAGGTGAAGAAAGATACTTACTTGTGACAACAATTGTGCAAGTCTATGATTGCGCAGCTCCATCACTGAAGTGTGCTGAGAAAGGTTCAAGTGATTTCAAGAATTGTGGATTTTTGGATATGTAAAGGAGATACTCAAATCTTCCATCAATAAATTTCCAATCAATTTCATTTTTTGGAAATTGGTATGGAAGATTAGAGAAGCATGTGTAAAATTGTTAAACAGATTCATTGGGTTCTTTTTGTAATTCCAAAATTTCTTTGTTGAGTGCTTTATAGTTAAAGTGATTGAAAGCACGGTCTATCTTTGCGACCAGATGAGCAAGAGAATGGATATATTTTCTAGGAAGCATGGCACACCAGTGAATTGGGTGCCCTCGAAGTGTGTAGAAAAACAACGCGCAAGTCATGTATTCTTCAAAGATTACATGTCTTTTGCATGAGCCTACAACGCAGACCGTGTGCCTAGTCAAGGCTTTGTGCCCTCCACAATTGTATGTTTTATGTGACTATTTATATGAGAGATTTTTTGAGATGATGAAGTCATTTCCATAAGACATACACACTGGAAGAGCAACTCTATAGTTAGTCATGATAGATATGTAGATATTCAAAACTGATGTGAGGACTCAGCTTCTCATCTGGCCCTCCTTCTGGCACCAAAATGTTGATGGTGTTGGACCTGCCAACATGTCACGGGATCCCCTCAATAAGTACTTCCAATTAGACCTCAAACCATTTGGAGTAGGAGTCATAGCAGTGAGTCGTACGGTATCGGCTTGACTATAGTTTCGCATAGAGGAAAGTAATATGTCCCTGTTGGTAGGAAGGGTGTGAGTGTGCCCCTTGAAAAATTTTGATAGCACGGAGTTAAGTAGGGAACACACGAGAAAAGATGCACCACAACATGGGAGGCAAGTTAGCTAGCAATCCAAAGTGATGGTTAAACCAACAACACATTTTAGTAAGATTCATACATACATATACAACAAATAACTACACATTAATGCATAATCAAACAGATACATATATCATTTAGAGTAAACAGATAGTTGAAATACAATACAACATATGCATGAAATGTGATGGCTCTGTTATATTAAGAAGTGTAATTTCTACTCGTACAATACATCGATGACCAACTACTAGTTTCGATAGCAGAATGTTGCATTCACTGCCACCTGCTCCTCCAAATAGGTATACTAGATCTGCATAGTGGAGAAGCCAAGGCTCGTTACAATACTTTCCAATATTTCTCCAAGATTCTCCAATTGGAAGCTTAGCTGACCAAAAGCCTATACAATGAGTTATGAGGGACTATTTATAGCAAAGGGTGGGATGACCCTTTACATTCCCCTTTCTGATTGTTCATATACCCTCATGACTCTTCAACTACTCTATGACTGTTACAATCAAATACTGACACTTGAACTTCCACTTGACAAGACATTACATACAATTTGCACATGTACCCATGTGACACAAAATGGCTTAAGCAAGCCATGCAAGACATCACTAACACTTAGACAATTGTGGTGAGACCAACTCTTCAACATCCTCATGATGTTTGATGGTGGCGAACTGATGCTAATATTTCCCGTCTGTGATGGTGTACGTGTGCTCAAGGGTGACATCTTGTTGAAGAAAACTCTTGCCTCAATTGCATGTGGGTACACTGATATGGCTCCTCTATCCAGCTCATCTCATAGCATGTGCATGTTTTTCTAGAGTGCATCTGGACCAATCCATACTGATGCATAGTGTTTGTGTTGATCTCCAAGTGTGTGTTGTTGACCATGCACATCAACTTGTCAAAATACATGTTTAGCTCCAGTCAGACTTGCTTCTTGTCTTCACCTCGGTGAGTATCCCAAATGGGAGGGATCACATGTGTGCACACAATAACATGCATGCTGCTAAATTCCCTTTCATGTGATCAACAACACTGCTCACCTTGTCTGCTCCATGTCAGCAGTTGGCATGGATATATAACTTGTACAGGAGAAGTTTCATTCATCTATGCATGTTGTGCCCCCTATTGTACCTGTTCATGCTGCAACTCATTCTCTCGTCTATGCAACTCCTATTTTTCTTTAAGTTTCTTCTTTAGCACATGCAACTCCTTATTTGTTCCTTTCTACCTCACCATTAGCTCATATCCTGAATCTCCTTGAAGCTACTTTCATCATGAGGGGATTTTTTTTGAACTTGCAGCTTGGCTGTGCCTCTATGCTATCAACAACCTTCTTCTTGCATTCATTTCATACATGCATGCTTCCCTTTATTGTTGTTGATGGTTCTACTCATTGTTGTGTTGTTTCCATTCATCTTGATATCCTTCTCCATGAACAATTTGATGTCGTTGTGGATAGGAAAGTTCATACACACTTGATTGAATACATCCCCAGCTGCACTCTTAATAGTGTCTTTGACTCTTCTCTCCTAGAAGTCGTTATACCTGTGCTACTGGGAGGTAGATGGACACTTGTGATGCGTGAAGACATATCAACACTCATGGTAAGAAATATCTTAGTCGAAAACCAAAAAAACTTTAGGACTAACTTGCAACATACCTGTGTGATTGATCGTGAAGGTTGCACAATTTCCACCGGGAGGTGAGGAGACTGACTGCCAAAACTGTGTAAGGAATATTTTGGGCTATGGGGAGGTTGACTGGCTAATGGAAATATGCGATGCACATTCTAGCCTGGCCTGCTGAGGACTAAAACTGTGTAATGGACAATTTTAGTTAGTTGTGACATGCAACCAGCAAACTGTGTTGTGCAGTTTCTAGGGCCAGCAAGACATTACCTCCAAGAATTGCACAATGCAAGCCTAGAGGTCACTGTTGGGCCAGAGTTGTGTAGTTTTTGGAGGGAAGGTAGAGCCTTCTCTTCTAGAAATATGCAATGCTAGTCTGGCAAGGCACGGTCCGGGCCAAGGCAAACCAAACGGGCCAACGGGTTACTGAAAACATGAGAATTTTGAAAGCATGGTGAAATGAGTGCAAACAAGAGTGAATGATCATACATGAAAACAACAAGTGTGGGATTCAGAAAATGGGAAAGCATGCATGAGTGTGAAGTGAGTCACTGCAACGTTGAACATCCGTGCATAATAGTGTCATACATGCAACGATAATGAGACGCGAACAAAAAATGAAATGATGCTTCTACAAGCTAATATACATCAAAACCATAGCAGGCACTCACTGAAATCAAACAAACAACACTCACACAAGGTCAAACACAAGAAGCAATAGAAACACAGTGCAAGACATGAAAAAGGGGGCTTACCCAGAAAAAGCTTAGCAAAATGTGCCGACAACTCCTAGATGTAATGTGGAATTTCAAACCTACAAGGTAAATGTTTGGAATGAGTTCTGTACCATCCGGTTGATGAGTTTTGATAAAATCGAGGTTATGATGCGTAGGCCGCAAATCTAGGAAAAGTGACACTTGGCAGGAGGTTTCTGAAATTATCCTTGCATGTAACCTCTAGCTGCTAAAAATAGATCCCTGAATCAATCGATGCCTTTGCATGCTACCTTGGGAAAAACAATAGGTGCATTCAAATTAGTTTTGGTCTATCCGGGAGGGAATTGGTCAACCAAAAGACACATGCATCGGTCTATGATATTGGGATGGAAGTCTGCATAGTTTCTAGGCTAGGTAGAGATGGTTGTCCTAGAGGAATTGCACAATTTCTAGGAGGAAAAGGTGATTGTCTCCTAGGATTGCACAATTTTTGGGCTGAGGAGCTATCTTGGGTCAGACCTCGCAATTTTCTGAAGGAAGCCTGTCTGGCTACATCTCGCAATTTCTGAGTTGAGCAGCTATCCTGGGTCTGACCTAGCACTTTTTTCAAGGAAGCTTGTCTGACTATATTGCGTAATTTCTAAGAGGAATAGGCTGTCTAGCTAGATTTGTGCAATTTATACTAGTTGTTTGGCTAGCTGTCCCAAAGGGATTACGCAATTTATGGGAACAACAGGTGACTGCTACCCAGAATTGTGCAATTTATGGGCTGAGTAGCTATCCTAGGATGAATTTCACAATTTCTGAGAGGAAGACTGTTAGGAAGAATTGCACAATTCTGGAGTCCAGTTGGGTGTCCAACTGAGTTTTACGCAATTTCTGGAGGAAAGGCTAGTTCCCCTCCATAATCGCGTAATTCCCAATGGGAGATGCTCAACCAACAACTGACACTAAGTCTTGAAAGCATCCTATGAAGGGGATGGAACAAACTTGTATGCATGGGCCCACAAGACTCTAGGAAACAGTTGAAGCTGATGTGCTTGACAGTGCAAGACATACTGTTGATGATGATCAGTAGGGAGGCTCCAAAATGAAGCTAAGGAAAACTTTTGGAGGGTGGTTGTAGCCGCTACAACATTATCCATAAGAAAAAAATTTCCTTTGTGGAATTTCTGCTTTTTTCCACTATCTCTGTAATCTGTTCAATTCCATCATCTTTGGTACCTACAAATACATGCTCACACAAATAATTAAAATTAAAACCATCCTTTCATCATCGGTATATTCTTCTCAAGATATTGGTCCTTTCTTTGGTTCATAAATGGATTCTCTCATCACATAATTAGCTTCCGTGAGTGTTTCCTCTCTCTGTCTACCCTCTCCATTAATTTCTTAACAAATAAATCTTCTACATGCCACTTGACCTTTTTCCCTATATACAATACTTGTTTGTAGGAACTTCTTCATATTGCTAAGTTTTTCCTTTATCTCAACCATCTCTTTGTCCAACTCTTCATCACTTAATTTCTTCTCTTTCTTTCCAACTTTCCTAGAATATTCTTTCTTCTTGTTGTCACTTCCTCCTAAAATTTTCCTTTATCTATCTATAGTCATCCTCATCTTCTCTTATGTGAGATTCTCCATGCCCAATATGAGTTGCAACCAAGCCCTCTCTTATAGTAAGCTTATGTTCCTACTACCAATACCTCACCAAGCTTCCTCCTGAGCTTAGACTTTTGGTACCACTAGTTCTTCCCTCTTGAACCTATGAGAACTCCTTTTCTCTCCTCTAGCTTATGCACTCTTCTTACAACCTTCTTCTAAGAACTTTCATTATTCCCTTATCTTCAATCTACGAATTAAATCTTCTTACAACATTCATTGTTGTAACGTTTCTACCACAAACTTTGCTTTAAGAGCTTTATTGACTCTCTATCATAGCTTCCTTGTTGTAGCAATTTCCACTCTATCCTCTTATTTATGCTACTTGCTTCAACACTTTTCAATTAGCTGAAAATAAAACTCATTATTTTCATGTAATTCCATTAATCACTACTACAATCTCTCTGTCCTCTTTACTCATTGTAAATCTATCTTGATCAACTGTCTTACTTCTCAACTATGACATTGTGTTTCACTTCACTTATTTCAATCTTCTCCAATAATTGTGCTTATATCTTCCTCTATAATCCACACTCCACAAATAATATTCCTATCTTGTAATCTTTGGACTATTATAAGAACTTTTCTTACCTTAGCTTTAATTAGCAATCAAATAAAAATAAAAATATCACTACTACAATATTCTTCTTCAATTCCAAGGAATTCAATCGAATAGGTTATCCATCTCCGATACCACTAATGACGCAACCATATATCTTACTGTATATCAGGTCAAAATTGAAATCAACTCTAAAGTTCCTTCAAGAACCACTGTATGCAAACCTTCCCTTCACTTCCATTTCTAATCATAAATCCAAACATATGTGAAAATATTGGGTATTGCAACCCAAATAATGACTATGAAAAGGAGTAATGTAGGAAGAATAAGACCTTTGGACTCCCAAATCTGAATTAGAACCACCGTAACCGAGCCTTGTAATAATAATCAAAAGAGGAGGACTTAATTTTATTTAAAAGTCATCACTTAAACCTTGTTAGTAGGTATTATGAACCGGCCAACCCCATCTCACAAGCTCCTCACATTTTTTACACTTTGATTACATTCTATGCCATGTAGCCATACCTCAAAACCTACATAAAAAATCCCCTATTTTATCTATTTGTACACCTCATCCCAGGCTTACATCACCTTATTTGTCCCAAGGTGTGCACAAACGAAATGTTTGGGGAGACAGACTCTAGGTAATGGGAATTCTTCCCACTAGCTATCATTCTCAGCTTCAATTAGTTGTCATTACTAGCTCTTATAAACATGTGAAAACCATTTATTGTGGTCCCACTTAACTCTGCCTCGTAGCTGGAATACATGCCATTGTAGCCTCTTTTGTATTGCTGAGACTCATATGTCACCACTTTTACACATCATCCCGTCTCGACATTATCCTGATGCCCCAAAACTATGTTGAATACTTTCCTTCTCGAAGAGAGACTCTAGGTAATAGAAATATTTCCGTCAATAAACACCCTTAATTATGCTTGAAGTGTTTTGGGCTCGATCCTTTCACCTCCAGATAGAGTCAACAATACTCAAGGGTCCACTCGTCATTATCAACTTTTAATAAAATGCTCCACCTCATCCTAGTGCTCTCCATATTGTTCAGCTTTACACATCATCCTGACGCCTGATTAGCCCGATTGTTCTTGCATCAATTCTCCTTTCGACCTTTCTCGATGGAACCTCCAGCCCATCACTATTTCATGATAAAACTATTATGACAAAATTTTAAGTAGCGTCTCACGATGCTGTAAAGTGCCAAACCCCTACCAAAAGGGAAATATTCTAAGTGTTCACCTCCTTTGCTTGTACCTTCAGACCTCGGCTCCTTTTTCTTACAATCTCTCATAATTCCTCTCCTCCATGCTCCAATCTCAAATACTTAAAAGGTTATAACATAATATTATACAAGATTATTCATAATGGCATGAATGCCTTTGTCTTAGTTACAAAGGTTTAAATAAGAGTTCATGGTGTCACACAAACCCCTACAAAGCTTATAACATATGTGTTCATTCAATTAAATAAAAGGGGAAGATTGCAAAAGCACTGATTATGAAATAAATTCATTAAATATCAATTATTCCACATACATTTCTTTTGTTCTCTTATTTTATTAACTCAAACAATGAATTCATATAATAACAAGATTTCTTCTAGATCCCTGAACCGTGGATCAAATAGCCCAATTTTTGTTGCAAAATAAAGCCTCTTAAATTTATCCAACAAATTAACCAAATATTAAATTTATTCAATTACATGGAAAATAAAGGATTCTCCTAATATAACCAAATCCACACTTTGAGGAAACAACTCCTTTGGTAAATGGATTGACCCTATTAGTCAATTGAGTTTTATGATGCTCCCACATCAGAGAGAGGGGTGATTGGATATACATATACATGGGAAGACAAAGAGGGACATATATAGGGTCAAATGAACAAAGAGGGAGGAGGAGAGAGATGGATATAGTGGAGAAGGGAGAGATAGATATTTATGTGGGAGAGAGGGATAGAGATAGTGAGGGAATGAGGGAGAGGGGGAGAGAAGGAGGGAGCTAGAGACAATGATTGAGGTAAGAGAGAGGGGGGATGAACAGAGAGGGACAAAAGTAGTGTGAGGTGGGGAAATAGGGGGAGATAGGGAAGAAGAGAGAGTCAAATCCAAAGATCGACAGGTAGAGGGAGAGAAATAGCGATGGGTGAGAGAGAAAGAGAGGTAGTGAGGAGTTATTGGGGAGAGAGAGGGAGAGAGGTATGGAGGGAGTGAGCGGGGAGAGAGAGAAGCAGAGAGGGAGGAAAATGTAGATAGAGAGTAAAGAATAAGTATAGATACACAAGGAAATGTATAATATGAAATAAAGAGATAGAGAGTGGGGGCAGAGAAAGAGAGAGAAGGATAGATAGATAGGGGGAGGAGAGAGAGGAGGAGAGGGACATTGAGAGAAGAGAGATAAAGTGAGAAGAAGATAGAGAAAGGTGAATATAGAGAGTGAGAGGGACAAAGATATAAAGAGAGACACGATGGAGAGAGTGAAGGGGGGAGAGAGGAATATTAATAGAAGAGGGGGAAGAGTTAGAGAAACTGAGGGAGTGAAGGAGATAGGATAGAAAGAGAGAGAGTGGGGTTGTGACAGAAATAGATAAATAAAAATATATGGAGGGACAAAGAGATATAGCTAGAGGGGAGAGAGAGAGAGAGATGCAGGCGAAGGAAGAAGAGAGATAAGGAAAGAAGTGGTGTACTAGAGAAATATTGGAGGAGAGATAAGGAATAATAAAGACAAATAAAGAGAGTGAAATACTAAGAGAGAGTGTGTGATGTGAGTGGGAGGGAGAGATATAGCATGGAAGTGAGGGGGAGAGAGAAGAAAGGGGGAGGGAGATAGAGGAAAAGAGGAAATAAGAGATAGTGAGACGTAGATAAATATGTAATGAAATAGAGAGATAAAAGAGGTAATGAGAGAGAGAGAGAGAGAGAGAGAGAGAGAGAGAGAGAGATGCAGAAGAGAGGGAGAGATATAATGAGGGATTGAGGGAGTTAGGGAGAAGGAGAGAAGGAGGGAGATTGATGTAGGGAGAAAAAAATGTAAATGTAAATAGAGAGATAGAGAGTGGTGGGGAGAGAAAGAGAAAGAGAGAAGGAGGCAAGGAGAGAGGTAAGACTAGAAAAGGGAGGAACACTGAGAGAGGAGATAGAGTGAGAGAGTGATAGTGGAGGAAGAGAGGGAGAGATATGGAATAAGATAAAGAGCGGTGGATAAATAGAGATAGGGAAGAAAAGGGATGATGGATGAAGAGATTAGATGGGGAGGAAGAGAGATAAAGATAGTGAGAGGAGCGTAGATGGTGAAGGAGTGAGGTAGCGAGAGAAAGAAGGAGAGAGGGAGGGAGATGGAGATAGAAAGATAAGAAGAGATAGAGAGACATAAATAAATATGTGGAAGGATATGGAGAGATAGAGAATGTGGGGAGAGAAAGAGAAAGGGAGGGTGGATAGATAGGGAGGGAGGATAGAGAGAAGGAGGGAAGATAGATTGAGGGAGAGGAGAGGGTGGATAGAAAGTATAAGAATACAAAAATAGGAAAAAAATAAGAGAGAAAGAGAGGTTGATATAGAGAGTGAGAGAAAACAAGAGTGGGAGGGATGAAGAGAATGGAGGGAGAAGAAGAGAGAGAGAGATAGAGAGATGGATAGACAATGATGGTGGAGAGAGGGAGAGAGACAATGAGGGAGTGATGGATAGAGAGATAGATGGAGGGAGATATATATAGAGATGATGGGAGAATATAGATGGAATAAGAGAGAACAGAGAGGAAGAGGTGAAGAGAGGTAGAGAGAGTGATGGGGGAAAAAGCAAGAGGTATAGTGAGGGAGTTGGGGGGGCAGGGGGAGGAGGTAGATAGAGATAGAGGGTGACGACAAATAGAGGAGAAGAAAAAGATAGAGTGATGGGGGTAAGAGAGCAAGAGGGATAGAGGAATGGCAGAGGGAGGGAGATGGAGACAAAAGTGCGAACACACTATATAATATCTACACAATCCTACCATTGTTATGAGAGGACAAGAGATGAAGATACATTATCATTGGGAATGCCTGCACATTCCTAAGAGTGCATGTGTAATTATTTTTTCTACTGTTAACCATACATGTTTTCCATAAGGTTTGGAATATAGTAGTCCATAGCATGTTCAGTAAGATCTCTATCTTAACTATGTCTATGTTCCCCTTTTTGGATTAAATTCTTGAAATTTATTCCAACATTATGCAATTATCATTCATGGAATGGACTACTTTCTTTTGTTGAATCATTTTCAAGTGTTCTTGCTTTATTTGGATACTTATTTAAAGGCTTTTGAAGATTTGGCGAGACACTCACCATCATTTTCCCCATTTTATAGCATCTTGAGTCATTTGTATGTTTTCCCCCTACATTATTGATATTTTTTTATAAATATAGATAATTCATCCTTATATGTTGCCAAATAGTGTTTTCCTTTTCCCTGCATTTCTAAATGTCATGTTTCTTTTTAATCTTTCTTTTAGTTTGTTATTTTCTTGCAATTCATGCCTTGCAATTCAACCTATGAGATATCTTAATAGCTTGTAAAACCACTATTGGTATTTTCCTTTATACAACTTAAGAAAATCTTAGTAATGGGTTTATAAGGTATTTTTATATCTCTAGGGTTGAATCAAAGTGATTTGTGCCTCAATATGAGGTGCATTATACTTTAATAAACTAAACTTGGAAATTTTATGTTAGTATATTCCATTATGTGTCATTAATTTTACATTACGAATTTTAGTAGTGTCGTTTGAATTTTAAATTCACACTACAAAAAAATGTTCAAGGGGTTTGGGACTCTGATAAGCTAGGGTAGCTTTCAACAAGTAGTTTAGCATGTCTAGTCTCCTTTATGAAATGCAATTCCACAACAAAGATTTTATGAGTTATAGAATATAGGCCCATCATCTCAATTTAGATTGGGCATTGTGTGATGAAGAAATCTAAAATTAATTCATGTAGATGAAAGTGGTTATCATTACATTAAGGTAAGCTACCTGAATGAAATATTTGTTTCCAATTTTATAAAATTCTCATAGAGTATTTTGCATCAAAGTCTAATGTGTGTTATTGTTGATACCACATTGAAAACCCTTACTATTATGACACATAGCGATATAGATTATTTTGTATTTCCTAACACCCTTGCACAAGAATACTTGGCTATCCTTCCTCTGATAAATTGTCAAGATGTTGAGGACTGCTAAGCATAATGGTATGTATCATATTTAGGCATGCACGAGATAGTAATGAATACAAAAGGGTTATATTGAAGGTGTATCACTTCTACATAAGTGATGATATATGCCATGACTTAACTTATGTACAACAATTAGTTGAGGAGAATAGTCTACAGATGGATCAACATTAGATTTAATTTTATGGAAAAACACACTTGTATTACAATCTTTGTGTATGTTGGCACTCCATGTTTTATAAGAGACATATATCCAATGTTTATATCTAACTCAAAGTGAACGAAAATGGAAGACAAAAGGTTCCTATTTGAAAGTTATGGACCAAGTGATTATGTATACCACTATGCAAAACTTAGTTGTTAGTAAAAACCTTCAACTACAAATAATTCCAAGCAAGAACTCATCGAATATATGATACTTCCTACCTCATCATGAAAATGAGAAGTTAATAAAGACAACCCGTATGTGGTATGTCTATTGTTTTGTATTTGTTATGTGGTGTCTTTATTTTTTAATTAACTTATATATGAATCTTATTTATTATTCATTAATGTTGCCCTATTAACTGTGAATCCTACAGAGATTATATGATATCATAATATTTGAATGATTGAAAAAAAAAGTTGATTTCTTTTTGTTGGAAATAACACTTAAAATAATATAATTGTTTTGGGTTTGTTATAAGTTCTTGAAATATTATCTCCGCAACAATTTCCTCATTCAAAATCTGTTAGATCTCATTTGTAATATATTAATGTGACGTATTTTGGTTTTCAAAAAATAATATATGAATCATTTTTATGTGATGTGCAATTATATCTATTTTTATAGTATCATAACCCACATGGACCTTGCATCAGGGAGAGCCCCAAGAAACAGAAAATATGTGAGGATTGATGATATCTACATAAATATAATTATGTCAGATTAAGGTATGTTTATTGTTCACCTGTACCTACCTATGTGTGGAATTACTGTGAAATTAACTGTGCATGGAATTCCCGTTGATGAGAGGTGGAGACAAGTGAAAGATATGTGCTTGCATCGCTTTAGCTAGTGCGTAGTCGTCCGCAATAACCAATGGGAAAGAAATGATTCTCTATTTGGAACAAACTTATTTCTCTACAATGTGACTAGAACCTTAGCCCATTGGCGTTGGGTTTCTCGAGACAACTTCAGATTCCATGAGCCGAATTTGAAACGCTCAAGATTTTTCTAATTATGCCTACGGGCGACATTATCGTTAGCATGGGATAATTTATGTGTTATCCACTATTCAAATTCGTCGATGAGCATCATCAAATCGTCAGAGAATTCATCAATGAGCTTCGCTTACTGAGAAATGTCACATAAAATCCCTAAATAATGGCTTTAAATAAACACATTTCATTTGAGATCCATGTGTACCCGTAGGGTTGAAATCAGTGGAGGAAGGCCACATTTAAAATTCACATGATTTGTTGAACTTCTCGGACTATTTCTGAGTGAAATCAATGGATAACTTTGGGTATAACATGTATACTTCTCAAATTTTTAAACATTAGTGCATGATTTTTTAGAAATACATTTAAGTCCATGTGTCACGGAAGTAGTGTGCAGTTATCATAAATTTTAATTTTTTATTTGATTCTATATGGAAAATGTAAAATTTTAACATTCATTAAATAATTAGGGATAATTTTATTAAATAATTATTGATAATTAAATTAAAATTTGGGAAATTTTATTTTAAAATATACATATAAAAAGATTTATTTTATGAAATATTTTACATTATCAAATTATATAGATTCTCCATATTTTACCATAATTTTCTTTAACTTATAATTAAACTTTATTACAAAACCATGGTAAACTATAACCACATTCATAAAAACCGTAAATTTAATATGCAATTCATTATCCTACATCAATCAGCTATTCAAGTTAATCTTAGATGGTCTAAGGAGCAAAGTGAAAGGTATATAACTCCACATTGATTTAAACAAAGACATCAAGATGGTCTAAGGAGCAAAGTGAAGGTCGATAGCTCCACATCAATTTAAACCAAGACAACAAGCACAGGCCAGAGTATGGATATTTGGAGATTCTTGCAACCGAAAGTATGGGTTTCATCAATGCTGAAGAGAGTGTTACCGTCCATGTTAAATTTCAGACCCTCAAGTGGACCTGCCTTTGGCTTCTTATTTTCAGAATACATTACCTTTGAGGATTTGGATGATATGAGTGTTAAAATTATGTAGAATGCACTCTATAAAGCATATCTTGAGGATTCTATAGTTTTGGCAACAAATTGGGAGGTGCTACTGTAGAAATAATGTGTGATTTATTGGCATTTGAAGCTGACTAAAGAGTAGTCATCATTACAATAAATATTATTGGGTATAGTTGACTCATGATGATCGACGAAAGTTGTATTCTATCTTTGGCTTGTTGTGCCCTTATGCTCATGAAGAAATTGCTATATATAAGGTCGAGGGAGCAGGAAATCAGGAACCTAATGTTGGTTTCTGAATGTGTTTCTTACAACCACGGGTACAGCACCCAAGAGTCGTTGAATATTTTTGTTTTGCAGCACCAGAATTGGAGTATGTTTGGATGAACATTGGGAGTCGCATGTCAAAAAGAAAAGTACAACCAAACCAAAAGCTAGATTGGTCAAACTTAATCCAAGTAGCGAGATTTATCAAACTTAATCCAACTTGTGAGTATGCACCATTTATTTTTGTTTTGCAACACCCGAATTGGAGTATGTTTGGATAAACATTGGGATTCGCACGTCAAAAGGAAAAGTTCAACCAAACCAAAAGCTAGATTTGTAAAACTTAATCCAACTAGTGAGTATGCAAAATGTATTAGTGCAAAACTATGAGACTCTAAAGACCAAGGACATTCACGTGGAGCATCTGAATGCAAAGATAAGATTAAAACTAATCTATCATTTCCATATAGTAAGTTTTTTTTGTAATAGCACGCATACCACTTCATTTTTCAGGATATAAACTATTGTATGAAGGTGATTCTCATATGTTATCCATGAATAGAAATAGCGATATCAGTGTTTGGAAAGGCTAGGGAGAAAATGATAAATACTGGATTAGAAATCGTGATACCAGTGTCTGCGAAGGCCATGGAGAAAATGAGAAATATTGGTTTTTGTTGACATGAGTTTGTTGGCTATTTTGTTTGGTATGTTTTCTAATTTTTTTTTTAATTTTATTTGTAAAAAGGTATATGATCAATTAGCGAATAGTTAAACCTAATTTAAATCATTGGTTATTGGTATTTATAAATTTTTGGAATAGCTACCTTTCACTATAGTTGCTAGTTCTTAAACGAATAGTTTAGCATCGAGACTGCTTCTTTGGCACGTTCTCGTGTTTTAAAGAGCATCAGTATTATAAATATTTCAATGATTGTCCGAAACAGTTGTCTTTTAAATTGGGCAGGCGGTAAGCTCCAAGTTATTGTGAAGAAAGAGTGTAGTTCAGGAGTTCCAGAGTGGATTTTAGTGCTAGTGATGACCAGATCACAAAGACATCTCTGTTGAAATTTCAGTACCTTAATTTGTGATTTTTGTATTAATTTTTGTAATGTTTGATGGTGTTAGAAAAAACACTTCCAATAATATAGTTGGTTTGGGTTTATTGGAGATTTTTTAGATATTCTCTCAACAACAATCTCCCAATTTAAAATAGGTTGACTAAATTTAAAATCGGTTGACTATAATATATACCATATTATTGTCATGTATTTTGGTTTTGAAAAAATAATATACTAATCATTTTTGTTTGGTGTTTCATTTTATAATTTTCTTTTAGAGTATTAAGAAAAATAAGTAAAGAAAATAAATTACTCACCCAAAATCATATAACATTGTTGTAAAATAAAAACCTGAAATGAATATGAAATTTTACTGACTATACCGAATAAAACTAGCCAACAGAGAATTGGTATTTAAAAATATACAATTATCATTATGATCCAGAATCATATACACTTTGCTACCAAAAATAATTTGACTCATTACGATATCCCACAGAGCATACGCATACGTAACAAGAGTTGAAAGCAACGACAGTCCCTGCTAGGTATGAAATCCTTCACTGGTCGTAAGTGTGTGTCACTAATCGTTTGTAGTCCAAATACATGTCCAATCCACATATGATAGAAAATTATGAGCACCTTCACAACATTAGATGACCCTTTGATTATACATTTGTACAACAGGAAAAGGAGGAGTTTGCAATGCCTTTGTACAGAGGATCCAACGAACCCAATAAGCCAATCATTTATTAATCGTCAATAATTTATTAATTATGGTTATATATAATACATAGATTCATCTGTATCCAATTTATTATTAATCATTTTCGTTTATTTTCGTTAAGCGTATAGAATGAATCAAGAAATGATTGTTTACATCTCATAATTCTTGAGATCTATGGATCGATTTTCCAATTCGATAACGGCTAAGGATGGATACAAAATTAATTAGGGCTTCTTTGATTTGTGACATGATGTACTGTATTGTTTTACCTATACAGTTTCTTTTGTATTTTAAATACTATCTGACCAATGCACATAATCACAAGAAATTGAGTAAAGGACAGATATCATATGATCCTTTCCAATCACACAATTGACAAGTGTAATTCAACATCGGTGAAAGCAAAGATTCCCATTTATCACATATTCTATTTCTCTTTCAACGATTCCACTTCTTGTTGATGGATATGCCTAAGGAAACTAACCTACTGCGGTTGTTGTTGTTAGGGGAAAGTCAAAATTCCTTGCATGCAGAAAGTTATTTGTTGTTGGATTTTGAAAAAGAGAAATATTGCTGGATTGAAGAAAACATATGGGAGATACTAACTTATTTATGGAGAGAAAAATTAATAAACAAAAAACAATAATAAAATATATACCTAATGTACAAAAAATTTTCAGGAGAAAAACTTAACTTAATGAAATTTTATTTTCTTTGGCCAGAATGTTGGCCAATCTGACCAAGTGAGCTTCCACCCCTCACCTCCATAGTCTATCTTACAATATATTATTTCTAGCTTTTTATAGGCTTCATTACATGCAATACCATGGGCAAAAATCCATGGGTACAAAATACCTCATGCCCCAAAACTACCGTTGTTTCACCTAGTCAACATTCATGACCCAAAACTAACGTTGTTTCACCTAGTCAACATTGACTCTAGCCCTGAGTCAATTTACGGAACATTCTCCCATTAAACTTGACATAGGGTTCCTTGACTAAATCCAACCAACCTTGTCGAGTGTGTCAACCTAGGCTTGCTCACAATGGCCCTTACCCCCTCAAAGTTTAATACCCGAGATATCAGTTAACCAGACATCAACTATCACCTAGGTCTAACCTAGACTTTATCAATGATTACCAAAGAGTATTCATACCTTACGAGGTCTTACAACAATATGTCTATTTACATGTAAATTAAAAAAAAAAACTCCATTATAATCCTAATATAGCTATATTTACCAAGGTAAATATGGTTGATATGGCATATATCAAGCATATATATCAACCACATTTTCCGATGTAGCTTATATACCACTACAGGCCAACTGATTATTAATA
>APFE030160152.1:276374-316927 GCA_000404065.3 Pinus taeda
ATTATGAATATAATTAAGTATAACATTAATAAATAGAAACTTTATTACTCAATTTAATGAAATAATTAAATTTTCTCAAAACTGAAAATTGTATGTTTTAAGAATATCTTACGTAAAAATATTAAATATATAAATCTAAAATTACTCATTTGCTTATGGACCCTCTCAAATTTAATGTTTTGCTTAAGCTACATTTCATACCACCATTATTTTGGTTTCCCTGTTTATGAGAACAAAAGATTATATATTTTTAAGATTTAGTAGATTAAAACAAAAAAAACAATTTTTTTCATTATTATTACCTTATTATATTATTAATCACTTGAATATAAATAAACCAAACATTAAAGGGTAATTTTGAATTGTGGTTGTTTAAATTACTTTTGAAACATAATTTTACATGTTCAGGTTGTAAATTGGTTTAAAATGATTAGTTTTTACCATTTTAAATCTTATTATGTATTTGCATTGTTTTTTTTATAATTTTATAATTAAGTTTATATATTTGTAAGTTTTTATGACTAAATAGATTAAAACATAATAACATAAATTTAAAATGATTCAAATCAAGTTTATATATCACATTATCAATTACATTAGAACATTAAAATAGAATAGAATGATCAAAAGTAAATTGACTTATTGCATAGTGCTGCTGCCCCTAATATTTGAGGATTTCCAGGTGTTTTATGTTGATCTTTTATGTTGAACTTTTAATAATAAATTTTTTGGATGCTTGTAATTGTGTGGTAATACTTTTTAAAGTAGTCGTGTGAATTACTACAAAGATATAATCGGAAGAATTTTGTAAAAGATAAAGGCAGAAGCTTCAAGTACTTTGTAACATTCCAACAACCTTGTTTCAAGTAACGGCTTTATAAGAACTCTGCACGAATTTGGAAGTTCCACCTTTAGGCTAATCGCAACCGCCGTAGTGTGCAGTGACATTAACATGTGCTTCCCATATCCTCCGATATGTGATTAACCTCAGAAGTCAAAACATATTAACTACACCATATACTACCATCGAGTCAGCTCCTTTGTATGTCGCATTACTTCTCTGCTAATATTAACATAAAATAGCTGGGACCTAAACCATTATAGAGAAGAGTAGAGAGGTTATCGGGTGTGCGAGCGCATCACCAAATTAGATTAGAATGGGAGCCTAACATTGGATTGTTGGAATTGCCCATATTGAGCATTATGTTATTGCTCCATTCCATGTGAAATTTCCTACAACAATTGCCGTTGGAATAATTAAATAGAATGACATTTTTTATGTTTTCATTTTTGTTTCCATTTTCTGATTAAATAGTAAAGTTTAAATTTATACATTATGGATATAGCTAAAATATCAATAATACATATATGATAAGATAAGAAAGACTAAAATCTTGTATGTGTTCTCACAAATATTCCAGATTTACACGGGCACCAATTTAATCCTCTCTAGATATGAAACCCATGTAAAAATCCTTAACTACCTAGATTCTAATTAAGAAATGGTGACATCATTTATAGAAGGACACCAATTTAATCCTCTCTAGATATGAAACCCATGTAAAAATCCTTAACTACCTAGATTCTAATTAAGGAATGGTGACATCATTTATAGAAGGATCGAAAGATGTAGGGTGAGACGATATGTATGCTAACTCAAGCATTTTGTAAAAATAAAGGCAGAGGCTTCAAGTACTGTGTAACATTTAAGCAAATTTGTTTCAAGTAACCACGGCTTCTCTACTAATTTTGAAGATCCACCTTTATCTTCTCTACTAATTTTGAAGATCCACCTTTATCGCTAATCGCAATAGCTATAGCATGTAGTCACATTAACATGTGGTTCTCATCTCCTCCTATATGCCATTAAGCTCTGAACTCAAAACATATTAACCACACCATATAATACCATTGGGTCCGCTCCTTTGTATGTAGCATTACTTCTTTGCCTAGAATATTAACATATAAAAAAATAATAATATTAAAATAATAATATTTTAATAAAATTAGATTTTAATTTTGTTATTAAATGTAGATATTTATATTAATATCATTATGAATATCATTAAGTATAACATTAATAAATAGCAACTTTATTATCCAATTTAACGAAATAATTAAATTTTCTCAAAACAAAAAATTGTATGTTTTAAGAATATCTTAAATAAAAATATTAATAAATAAATCTAAAATTACTCATTTGGTTATGACCCCTCTCAAATTTAATGTTTTCTTTAAGCTACATTTCATGCCATCATTATCTTGGTTTCCCTGTTTATGAAAACAAAAGATTATATATTTTTAAGATTTAGTAAATTAAAACAAAAAGATAGTATTTTCAATTATTATTACCTTATATTATGTTATTAATCACTTGAATATAAATAAACCAAACATTAAGTGGTAATCGCGAATTTGAAGGGATTATCTCTCAACAAATTCAAGGGCACTCTATGAAAATAGAAATCATTAAACTATTTAAAATTTTTCTATTAATTGTTTAGTTTTGTGGTTGTTTAAATAAGTTTTGAAACACAATTTTAGATGTTCAAGTTGTAAATTGGTTTAAAATGATTAGTTTTCACCATTTTAAATATTATTATGTATTTGCATTGTTATTTTTTTTATATTTTTTAATTTTACAATTATGTTTATATATTTGCAAGTTTTCATGAATGAATAGATTAAAACGTAATAATATAAATTTAAAATGATTCATTTCATTATTTGGACTGTAGATCAAGTTTATACATCACATTATCAATTACATTAAAACATTAAAATATAATAGAATGATCAAAAGAGAGTAAACCAATTTACTGCTTATTGACTTATTACATGGTGTTTCTACCCTTAATATTTGAGGACTCTCGGGTCTTTTATGTTCATCTTTTACGTCGAAATTTTAATAATAAATTTCTTGGTTGCTTGTAATTGTGTGATATTACTTTTTAAAGTAGTTGTGTGAATTACTACAAAGATATAATCGGAAGAATTTTGTAAAAGATAAAGACAGAGGCTTCAATTTCCTTGTAACATTCAAGCAACCTTGTTTTAGGTAACCGCTTTATATCACCTTTGCACAATTTTGAGGTTCCACCTTTATCGCTAATCGAAAACGCCATAGTCTGCGGTCACATTAACATGTGTTTCTCATCTCCTCCGATATGGGATTAACCTCAGAACTCAAAACATATTAACTACACCTTATAATACCATCAGGTCCGCTCATTTGTATGTCGCATTACTTCTCTACCAACGATATTAACATAAAAAATATTAATATTAGATAGTAATATTTTAAAAAATTAGATTTTTAATTATTGTTTATTAAAAATGTAGATTTTATAATTAATATCATTATGAGTTTATAATTAGGTATAACATTAATAAATAGCAAGTTTATTATCCAATTTAACAAAATAATTAAATTTTCTCAAAACAGAAAATGGCATGTTTTAAGAATATCTTAAATAAAAATATTAATAATGTAAATAAATTACTCATTTTTTTATACTCATTTGCTTATGGCCCCTCTCAAATTTGATGTTTTTTTTAAGCTACATTTCATGCCACCATTATTTTGGTTTCCATGTTATGAAAACAAAAAATTATATATTTTTAAGATTTAGTAAATTAAAACAGAAAAAATAATATTTTTCAATTATTATTACCTTATTATATTATTAATCACCTGAATATAAACAAACCAAACATTAAGGGATAATTGTGAATTGTGATTGTTTAAATAAGTTTTGAAACATAATTTTACATGTTCGAGTTGTAAATTGGTTTAAAATTATTAGTTTTTACCATTTTAAATATTATTATGTATTTGCATTGTTATTTTTTTATTTTATTTTACAATTAAGTTTATATATTTGTAAGTTTTCATGAATGAGTAGATTAAAACATAATAATATAAATTTAAAATGATTCATTTCATTATCTGGACTATAGATCAAGTTTATATATCACATTATCAATTACATTAGAACGTTAAAATAGAATAGAATGATCAAAAGACAGTAAACCAATTTATGCTTATTGACTTATTGCATGGTGCTACTGCCCTTAATATTTGAGGATTGCCAGGTGTTTTACGTTGAAATTTTAGTAATAAATTTCTTGGTTGCTTTTAATTGTGTGGAAATACTTTTTAAAGTAGTCGTGTGAATTACTATAAAGATAATCTCAGAAGCATTTTGTAAAAGATAAAGGCTCAGGCTTCAAGTATTTTGTAACATTCAAGCAACCTAGTTCCAAGCCCTTAATATTTGAGGATTCCCAGGTGTTTTAGGTTGAACATTTAATAATAAATTTCTTGGTTGCTTGTAATTGTGTGGTAATACTTTTTAAGGTAGTCGTGCGAATTACTATAAAGATATAATGAGAAACATTTTGTAAAAGATAAAGGCTCAGGCTTCAAGTATTTTGTAACATTCAAGCAACCTAGTTCCAAGTAACTGCTTTATACGACCTCTTTACTAATTCAGAGGTTCCACCTTTACCGCTAATTGCAATCGCCATAGTCTATGGTCACATTAACATGTGGTTCCCATCCCCTTCGATATGTGATTAACCTCAGAACTCAAAACATATTAACTACACCATATAATACCCTCAGGTCTACTCCTTTGTATGTTGCATTACTTTTCTGCCGATGATATTAACATAAAACAGCCCGGACCCAAACCATTATAGAGAAGAGTGGAAAAGTTATCGGGTCTGCGATTGTTATCTTATCGCCAAATAGGAATGGAAGGAGCCTAGCATTGGAGTGTTGGAATCACCGATAGCGATTTCTGATAGTTCATGTACTATCGCATCGGGGATATTGGAGCACTATGTTATTGCTCTGTTCCATGTGAAATTTCCAACAACGATTGCCAATAATTAAATGGAATGGCCAAGAGAGTGATTAGATTTTTTGCATTTCTTATGTTTCTTACGGTAACTGATATATTCTTTATTGATTTCGTTTTTGTTTCCATTTCTTATTTTCTCTTTTTTTGAATGATCAAATAGTAAAGTCTAAGTTTATACATTATGGGTGTAGCTAAAATATCAAAAATACATATATGATAAGCAAGACTACAATCTTTTATGTGTTCTTACAAATATTCCAGATTTACACCGGTAGCAATTTAATCCTCTCTAGATATGAAACCAATGTAAAAATCCTTACTTAACTACCTAGGTAATTCACGAATGGTGACATCATTTACAAAATGACCGAAAGATGTAGCGTGAGATGATATAGATGATAACTCATGAATCTCCTCTAGAGGTTCCTTTTCATAAATGTTGGATGTGTTGGAATTGGTAAGGTCACAAAAGCATTGGAAATCATTAGTATAACATTAGAGATTGTTGGACTAATGCCTGCATCAGCTTGCGTGCACATAAGGGCAACATGAATGCATCTTAACACTGGCTCCCCCCAGCGTGTTTCCCTTAATGTTGAACCAATCACAGAAAGAATATTCTTGTTCTTGAATAATGTCCATGCCTCCAAGATATCAAAGCTATCAAAGGTAACTACAAGGTCACTTCACATTTCTTTACTGTAGTCAATTCATTGCTCATACCAAGAAATTCATGAAATTAAAACTTAAGGTAAATAATGGTCGCTCATATTGCAGTCCATTAGTTGCTTTTCCTAAAAGAAAATCATGAAATAAAGTCTTACCCATTCTAATAGGGTTTCTCTGTCTTTGGGGAAATTTGTATCACTACTTTTCTTTCCACTCACAATCTCAAGGACCAAACTCCAAAACTGTAAATGTCAGTTTTCACGGATAGTTGTCCCTACATTGCATACTCTGGTGCCATGTAATCATTGCATATTTAAAAATAAGAAAGGATTTTGTGACAAATTTCACCATTTTTTTTTGTGAATAAATCATAAGATTCAATGAAAATTGACTATTACATCAATAAATTGTATTAAAGAAGGGTAGACGAAAATATTCTTACTATGTCCCTACAGCTCTTGTTTGGATGTGATTTTTTTCTTTAGCGATGCAAGTTGAGTAAATGTTGACGATCTGTCTTTCCAGCTTGGGAAAGCATTCAGAGAATGGCGGGGAGGAGCGTGATGGTTGAGGTATTTGTATACATCTTCATAAGAAGGGGGAGGAGGAATGGTAAGAATGTCAACAATCATCATAATGTTTCAACCGTCATTGTACTGCATGAAACATGTCCTTACTATTCAAATTTATGCCTACATATCTCATTGTCATGGTTATTGATGATTGTCGCACAAAAATGGTTCAACCCTCATTGTAATGCATGAAACGTCTCCTTATTACTTGAATTTATGTCTACATACCTCATTTTCATGGTTATGGATGATTCTCGGGCATAAATCTGTTAGACCAGAGCATACATAACACATAGCAGATTTATACTCAGAGACTTAGATGGAAATAACAGAGAATAATTCAAAGAGACAGACAAATGGAGAAACAACAAGGTTACTTAGTCAGAAATAGCGGAATAGATAAAACAATCATTGGAGAACATAAATCACTTTGCATTACATAACAGGCTTGGGCCTTGGCTTGCTTTCTTTGGCTAGAGAAATTACAAATTTATAGAGGTAGAAGAAGGATCTAGAATCTTATATGTGACTCAGATGGAGATCTGGAATGATCTAGAAACTATTGGCGGTGTAGGAGGATCTAGAATTGTACATGTGATTCTAGAAACTAATGGCGGTGTAGAAAGATCTAGAATCCTGGAGATTATGAAAGATCTGATCTAGAATCCTCCGTGAATTTGGCTTCACACTTAACATTCTCCCACTTGAAGCCAAATATGAGTGATCAAGTCACACCGAGTCCTACCATGCCTCTACATAACTCATGTTTATTTTGTGGTAGAATCTTAGTGAGCATATCAGCAGGGTTCCTATCTGTATGGATCTTTTCCAAGGATAATTGTTCTTCCTCTAGCACATGCCAGATCCAATGGTACCTTAAGTCAATGTGCTTGGTTTTTGAATGAAATGCTAGGTTTTTCACCAAGTGAATGGCACTCTGACTATCACAATATAACACATACTTGTCCTGCTTTATTCCTATCTCTCCTAGGAATCACTGCATCTACAACATCTCTTTACAAGCTTCTGTTGCAGCTATGCACTCTGCTTCTATTGTTGAGATGGCTAGTATTCTTTGTAGCCTTAACACCCAAGATACTGTTGCACCTGCAAATGTATACAAATAACCTGTAGTGGGCTTTCTAGTATCCATATCTCAAGCCATATCTGCATCTGTAAATCCTTCAAGCACAGCCTCATCGTGACGAAAACATAAATAATAATGACTAGTACCCTTGAGATACCTTAAAATCCATTTTACTGCCTGCCAATGTTGTTTGCCTGGATTGGTAAGGAACCTGCTTACTACTCCCATTGAATATGCAATGTCTGGTCTTGTGCATACCATGGCATACATTAAGCTACCAACTGCTAAAGCATAAGGAATCTTGCTCATCTCTTCTTTCTCCTTGTCATCACTAGGACATAATTAAGTACTCAGCTTGAAGTGGGCTACAAGGGGTGTACCAAATGGCTTGGAATCCTTCATATTAAACCTGTCAAGCACCTTCTTCATATATTTTTCTTGTGATAGCCACAATATTTTGTTTTTCCTGTCACGCATAATCCACATGCCCAACATCTGTTCTGCTGGTCCCAAATCCTTCATTGCAAATTTTCTATCCAAATCTTTCTTCAACCTATTGATCTTATTCTTATCATGGCCAACAATCCACATGTCATCGACATATAACAATAATATGATATACTTTCCTTGACCATACCTCTTGATATAGACACAATGGTCAGCTTCCAACCTCTAAAAACCATGTTCCAACATGAATGAATCAAATTTCTTGTACCATTGTCAAGGTGCCTGTTTCAACCCATAGAGACTCTTCTTCAACTTACAAACAAGGCCTTCTTTTCCCTTTTCAATGAAGCCTTCTGGATGCTCCATATAAATTTCTTCCTCCAATTCACCATGAAGGAAAGCAATTTTTACATCTAACTGTTCACATTCTAGGTCTAAAGCAACAACTAGACTAAGAATTACTCTAATGGATGACATTTTAGCAAGAGGTGAAAAAATTTCAGTGAAGTCAATACCTTTCTTTTGGGCAAAACCTTTCACCACCAGTCTTGCTTTATACCACTCCTTCTTTTCGTCACCTTCATGCTTAATCCTGTACACCCATTTGTTTTGTAGAGCCTTTCTACCTTTTGGGAGGTTTACCAACTCCCAAGTTTTAGTTTCTAGCAAAGATTTCATTTCTTCTTCCATTCTTTACTGTGCTTGACTTTACAAGCTTCCTGAAAACAATTAGGTTCACCTTCATCATTCAACAAAATTTAGTTTGAAGGAGGATACCTTTGTGAAGGCTTATGAGGCCTAGAAGATCTGCGAACCAACAGTGGTGGTGCATTATCAGGTTGAATATCCTATAAAGGTTCCTGCAACATTCCTTCTTCTTGTTGTTCATTATTCTCCACTTGTTGTTCTTCATGCTCCTAAATTTGTTGTTCATTTTCTTATATTGGTGGTATGTTTTCCTGCTACTCTTCAAACATGTCAATAACCTTCTTAACCTCCAACTCACCTATAGTCATCTTGAACATTTATGACTCATTAAATATAACATCTCTGCTTCTAATAATTTTATGTTTGACTGGATCCCATAGACGATAACCAAGATCTTCATCTGAATATCCTAAAAAAATGCATTTAATAGATTTATCATCTAGCTTAGTTCTATTTTCTTTTAGAATGTGTATGAATGCTTCACATCCAAAGATTTTCAAGTGAGAATAATTCAAATTCTTACCAGTCCAAACTTCTTCATGGATACCGCAATCCAAGGCTGTAGTTGGAGATCTATTTACAAGGTAGCAAGTAGTCTTGACTGCTTCAACCCAAAAATTCTTCTCCAAACCGGAATTGGACAACATACTTCGTACCTTTTCCATAATGGCATGATTCATCCTTTCTGCGACATCATTTTTTTGAGTAGTACCAGGCACAGCCTTCTCATGCTTTATGCCAAACCTGTTATAATATTCCTTAAATTCATTTGAGCAATATTCTCTACCATTATCTGTTCTTAAACACTTCAGCAATTTGTTAGTCTCTCTTTCAATAGCAACATGGAAATTTTGAAATATTCTAAACACTTCACTTTTATTTTTCATAGGATATGCCCAAACTTTCCTTGATGCATCACCTATAAATGTTACAAAATATAATGCTCCTCCTAATGATTTGATGTCAACAGGCCCAAACACATCTGAGTATACCAATTCTAACACATTTTTCTTTCTATCATGGTCACCTCTAAGGAATGAAACCCTTCTTTGTCTACCATATATACAATGCTCACAAAGATCAATATTGTAGGATTTCAAACATGGTAATAAATTTTTACCAAGAAGGATTTTTAAGCCCTTCTAGCTCATGTGACCCAAACGTTTATGCCACAGATCTGCTGAATTTCCTTCTTTTGTTACAACATCCAAATCTGATTTTCCTTTCAATGTCTTCAATGTATATAATGTTCCTGTCTTGGGTCCTTTGGCCAAGACAAATGCACCTTTGCTAATTTTCGAGCCTCCTTTTCCAAAGCTTGTCGAATAGCCTTCATCACCCAGTCATCCCATAGAGATTAAATTCATGCACATTTCTAGTACATGCCTGACCTGTTTCAACAATGTATCTTGTCCATCTTTCATCTTGATCTGGACATCTCCCACTCCAATAATACTACAAAAATTATTATTCCCCAAATGCACTCTACCATAATCACCGGGATTATATGAAACAAAACTATCTTTGCATGGGGTTACACGGTGAGATGCCCCAGAGTCAAGGATCCACTCAAAGTTACTATTAGATGTATATACACATGCATCGTCTACTGAAACAGTAAACAACACATCACAATCTGTGGCTACAACTATAGTCTCACCTTCATTTGTGATGGATGACTTGTGATTTGTACTAGACAATCTTTGATCCTTTTGTCCTTTCTTCCAGAATCGACATTCTTTCTTCATGTACCCAAGTTTGCCACAATGAAAGCAGATGATCCTTCCTCTCCTTGATTTTGATCGGCCTCGCGATCTTGATCGCCCTTGGTGGCCTCGATCCATTCTCCTACCACAATTAGCTAGAGCTAGAGCCTCTCCTCCCTGGTTTTCTGCAACTGACTTGCGTTGCAGCTCCTCATTCATTAAAATATAGCTGACATCATCAATCTTCAGGGTCCCTATAGCTATTGAAGTGCTCATAGCTACAATTAAATTTTCCCAACTGTCTGTCATAGAACACATTAGCAAAATAGCTCTAATTTCATCATCTAAAATGATTTTAATAGAGATGAGTTGATTAGTAATAATATTAAATGCATTCAAGTGCTCAACCATTGAAGCACCCTCCTTAATTTTGAGATTATAAAGCTTCTTCATCAAGAACACTTTATTTGATGTTGTGTTCTTCTCATATAGATCATGGAGCTTCTTCCATAATCCTTCAATAGTCTTTTCTCCGGACGCATTGAAATAAACATTCTTTGCTAAATATTGGTGAATTACTACAATTGCCTTTCTATCTAGTTGATTCCACTCTTCATTTGTCATTGATGAGGGTTTCTTTGTTGTGCCCTCAATTGGCAAATAATGATCCTTTAAAATCAATATATCGTCTATCTGTGATTTCCATAGGGAAAAATTAGCCCCGCTCAACTTCTCCATATATGTAAGTGTTGTCTCCATTTTCAATCAAATTCATGCCCCAAAACACAAAAACTCCGCTTAAAAATAAAACTTTAATTTTTACTCTTTAAAATTTAGTAATAATGACCTTCCTCCTTTTAAAATACCCTTTTCAAAATTCATGCTCCTTTTTAAAATATACTTTTCAAAATTCCAACATATAATTATATATGTTTCATAATAAATATAATAACATATATAATGTTTTAACCTTTTCACATTTCACACATACATATGTTGGTTTGAGAAAAAAAACTTACGTATACGTGCAAGCTTGATGTAAAAAAAACTTACGAACACCACGTTTCAACTCCAAACTCCAAGTATCTCCACGTTTCAAACTCCAGAAACATGTTTCAACATAGATCCACGACCTTTGTTCCAGCATTCCTCAGCTATTTCCTAGACAGATCCTTCAACAGCTAACAACCAACGTTTTAATGAACGTTGCTAGAGCAAGGTGATGGCACTAAGCGGCTTGCATGGTGGATATTTGACCTCGCTCTGATACCAATTATTAGACCAGAGCATACATAACACACATCGGATTTATACTCAGAGACATAGAAGGCAATAGCAGAGAATAATTCTCAAAGAGAGACAAATGGAGAAACAACAAGATTACTTAGTCAGAAATAGTGAAATAGATAAAACAATCACTAGAGAACAAAAATCACTTTGCATTACATAACAGGCTTGGGCCTTGGCTTGCTTTCTTTGGCCAAAGAAATTACAAATTTATAAAGGCAGAAGAAGGATCTGCAATCCTGTATGTGACTCAGATGGAGATCTAGAATGATCTAGAAAGTACTGGCTGTGTAGGAGGATTCAGATGGAGATCTAGAATGATCTAGAAAGTACTGGCTGTGTAGGAGGATCTAGAATCCTGCATGTGATTCTAGAAACTAATGGTAGTGTAGAAAAATCTACAATCCTGAAGATTTAGAAAGATCTGAACTAGAATCCTCCGTGAATTTGGCTTCACACTTAACAAAATCTTTCAACCGTCATTGTAATCGATCGAAACATGTCCTTATGCTCCAACCATGCATACGTTTCAAAATGCAAAGAGACCACTTTCAAAGCCACTGTGAAAGACGGTTGTTTGACAATAATCTTTTTTATTTCATTTTTACTTAATCCTACATACATGGTTATCAACGAGAGGCATAGTAAATTTTTAATAATGCATTGTAAAAAATTAATTTAAGTATGGTCTATGTATGTGTTCTAGACATGCAAGAAAGTTACTGTAGCTAATTTCATCAATTGATTTACTGACGACTACAAGAATATACCGACATATTTCAATTTAGGCCATCTGATAAAAAAATATTAATTAAGAAAATAATTAACTCGTTGATTCTGATAGGGGGACGCCTGACGACTACAAGAATATACCGACATCTTTCAATTTAGGCCATCTGATAAAAAAATATTAATTAAGAAAATAATTAACTCGTTGATTCTGATAGGGGGGACGCCTATCGGGGTAATAAATATAGATAATATATATAGAGTTAATAAAATAATATATATAAAGTTAATTTAAGATTATTTCATTGTCATTGATCATTCCCTTATTCCATCCTCTTGTCAGATCTTTGAAATCGATCATGTTCTAAGCAAAATGTCCCTTGTTTTCAACTAACTTGAGTCATCATTTGCCAAATGACATCATAATTGGAAATCACATTTCACTTCTTCTCGTATATCCAACGGCTGGTACAACACATCATTCCCTTTAACAAATATTTCTCCTGAGTATCGCCCTTGTCAAAGGCATTTGATGATCTGAGTTGCAGAAAATATGTGCATCAACTCTTGCAGCCTATCTTGATAGCAAACTCAATAACCTCTATCCAACAACGGCTGGTACAACACATCATTCCCTTTAACGAATATTTATCTTGAGTATCGCCCTTGTCAAAGGCATTTGATGATCTGAGTTGCAGAAAATATGTGCATCAACTCTTGCAGCCTATCTTGATAGCAAACTCAATAACCTCTATCGCACTGGGGCTTTGGGGCTTTGGGGCTTTTTCTAACTGCCATCCTCTCACCTTGTTATGTGGTGCATCCTCTCACCACAAGGCCAACACTTCCAGTGAGATCATGTCCCTGATTCCCATACCCGTAGTTGCAACCTCAGGTTGAACCCTTAACCCATGGAACAATCTCTCTATTGGGATCATAGAGCACCATTACGTGTAGACACGATACTAACACCATCACACCCATGGTGCTGCAAGGAGTGCAGTGCATGTAACAGATCCGCCACCACATTCAATCCTCGTTAAGGATGTCTTAAACTCTTGGACTGCATAGTGGTTAGGAAAATACAAGCCGATCTGAGCTCCAACAACATCTTGCTTGAGGGGTTTGGCTAAGGCTCGACCGACCTGTGGAGTGCTTGTCATCAACCAATGAATCGAACAACCTCGAGACCTATGTTTGATTCCCAATTCCTCACTTCCTCCTCATCGACTACCTTGATGCCCAACAAACCTTAGAACTCGAGGACGGTTCCATCGTAGGCCTTAGTGGCATCAAGTTCACGGTTGAGCTTCTCACCCAGAGGCGTTGTTACTTCTCATAAATCTACGCACTCCATGGATTGTTCAGGGAGGAACCACGCCATTGTACAATGATGAAGGAAATGTTAGGGTTTGACCCATCGATATTGAAGACATTCCCAGATCTTCTCATTTATTTATATCTCCACTAGATCCTGCCGTCAAAATCACATGACGGTAATACAACGTAAGGCCATAGATTTTCCTTCCAAGACAGGACATCATTGTCATTATCATTGATGCTGATGTCCAGCCCTTTGTAGACTCTCTGACACAACACTTAGATCTCTCTTGTCGATCTCTGACCGCTTCACTATCTTTCCATAATACTTCACTGAACATACATTCCGGGTTCCTTCACAAATTCCTTGACCTCCACCTAGCAACACTCTTCTTCCAACAAATTTCTTTGCACCATTTGGGCTCCACTATGGCCACTACTCTTTTCTGTAATGTAATTCATATTTTACCACGAGATTCACGTGCAACCTTGTTTCGCTTGATTGTAGATCTAGATCTGACCAGATCTAACTCTTCTACTCTACAATAATGGATTTGAGTGCTAATGATGGTATGCTCTGCCATGGGCATCGTTATTCTCTCTACAATGCATCGACCAACACTAATATCAGAATCATGACTCCCATTTATTCATGCTACCTTTTCTCCTGGAACAATACATTTTCCATATATTCTAACCATTATGTTCCAGATCTAGATCTTCAGCAAATTACATCTCCTTCATTCATTAGGCATTAGGTCAAATAACTCTAGTCAACAAAAGCATCATTTTGAATTCAAAACACAACTAGCAAATTAGATCTTCTTCATTCACGAGGACAAATAACTCTACTCAAGAAAATCGTCCTTTTGAAGTAAAAACACAACTTTTTGCTCGATACCATATGGAGAAAACTTACCAAAGATATTAACTTATTTACCGAAGGAAAATTAATAAGCTCAACAATAAAATAGTAAAATAATATACACATAATGCATAAAAATAAATTTATCTTGAAAGTCCAATTTAATGAAATTCCTTCATTAACATGGGAAACAAACCATTTCATTAACATGGGAAATAAACCATGGGTACACAATACCACATGCTCCAAAACCACCTTATTTACCCTGATCAACCATCACTTTAACCCCAAGTCAATTTAGCTAACATTGATGCTATTCAAGCCAGCCAAAGAGAAAGAATAGAAATGGTGTAGGGTGCAGAAAAATTATCGAAAAAAATGGTGTAGGGTGCAGAAAAATGATTGAAAAAATGTTTGCATATCACATGATTTCAAGGTCACTAAACTAGTAACCTCATACTTGCTCACCTTATATAATTGCTTTCATGTTGGGATGTTGGAACTTAAATATAATAGTTTTCTGTTGAAAATAAAAAAATGTTGGTGCTTATCATACCTCATTTCATGTTGATAAAGATTTTTTGTTTCAATATGACAACGAAATTAAAAGCTTAGTTGTAAATTGTGTTTTTTGTTTACTGTGGAAATGGATACATGAGTTATTCTAGGTAAAAAGAAAAACCTTACTAATTGTCTATGACAAAGTAAACCTACTTCCTAAACTGTATCTAGCATATGCGATTTGATATTTGAACTCCATTTAGCCGGTTCCTTTTCCCAAGTTTAACAAATCTATTATTAATGAATAGGCACCCGCCTACTGACCGAAAGCTTATATTTCACTTAAATATTAAAAGTGCCATTCTTGCTAATAATGTCATGTATGTTAATTTAAAAATAGAAAAGCATACTAACAAATATAAAAGAATTAGAATATACATGTGCTTGACTCATTAATGAGTATTAACAAGTAATCTTACTTTAGTGTATTTTACTTGCAGTGATGCTCACTAATTATTGCATGCCTTTTTTGCAAGATGCAATATGAGTTCCTATCATGCGAATAACATGACCTACATTTTCCTCAGGATGAGTCCTTGTGGTAGAAAGAACGGGACTGAATAGTACCTCTCTCATTGCAGTGGAATGTACTGATGGGAAGGTGGAATGAAGTAGTGGAGTGAAGAATTGATGTGTTGGCCTTCAAATGAGGTAGTAATGGGTGGTGAAAAGTTCCCGTCAAAAGATATGAAAAGCGGCTAGATGTGATAGAACTGATGGTAGGTATCAAGCTTCGGATAAAGGCAACCAAAGCGATCCAGACTTTAGATAAAACTTATTTTTGGATGTGCAAACTCACAATAAGATGTCAAAAATAAAACTTTCGATAAGACCAAATGTTTTTGTAAAATTAATGGTTAAATACATCGATCAAGGAAGCTTAATATGAATTCAATGTCAAACCGATCGCTGTTGTCCCTATGCTATTAAAAGAAAGGAAAGCGCTTATCAATCCTAATATCCACTTGTTGGTGCTCGAACATTAAGGAAAAGTATCTTTGGTAGTATTGGTTATGGCTCCTCTACCAATAATTCCAGATGAAGGGATTAATAAGACTATTCGAAGTAAAGGACATTATAAACATGAATATCCACCTTAGACTCTTGACATGCCAAGAACAAAAACTAAACACTATGAAAATAGTGATAAAAAAACAAAACAACATGAAAAAATTAATTGACCGATAGAAGTGACTATCAATTTCACACCCTTCCTGTATGCAGCACTTCCTTTAGTTCTGTTAACTTTACTGGCAAAATCAGAGAAATTTAGTTGTGTATAGCAAAATGACATGATAATACGGTGTGAAGAAAACTCATGCTACAGGAAATCCACAATATGAATTTGGTGAGAACCATTCAACAAGAACCACATTAAAAAATTGTGGTTTCCGTGTTATGGAGACTAAACAGTGAATATACATAGTGCAATCCCACTGTGGCCTTGTTCATATAGATTATTTTAGTAGCCAAAACTTGCAACCACTAGATTAGAATCTATATAAGAAACTATGCAGTCAAATAACTTGTGGGAGCAAATCCCCATAATGTTTGAGACTTTTTTTTAGCCTTGCTGCTGCTGAGAGCCTCTTTATGATCGATTGGTGTCTCTTCAATGCAATGCAATTGACGATAGTTTATAACTTCATATATCGTCCCTGAAGTATTGTTGTATGAAATTTTTGTCTTTTGTTTTGAATTACTGTTGTATGAAAGTTTTCCCTTTTGTTTTGGCAATGATGGATCAAATATCTGACGGTAACATCAACATTGCAACTGAAAAAACTTGTGCAGCTAATTCTAATTAGTAACGAGCAGAGGCATTTGTTTAGAATAACAAACATAATTCCCACCTTGAAGATCATTTTGGGAAATTTTTTGAGAAAACGTTTGAAATTTGGAATAGACAATCCACGAAGAGCTATACCTAATATCAAAGATGGGAATATTTTTCCAATGGTATCTCTATTCCATCTTATGGAGCGTCTATTTGATGGTGTGGGAAACTTATAAATAGCAATTATTCCCCTACACATGCAAAGCATGAAAAGAGTGGAGTTGAGTTACGAAATGCAAGTCGAGTCCAAGAAGAATGTGAGTTTTTCAAGTTTTCAAGTCTCAGTTTACATGAAGTAGTTAGCCGGAGAAAACACATGCAAGTGATAGTTTGCAATTCGGTAAATATAATGTAAGAAATATTAACGAATAAATTTTTTCTTTGGGTATGTTTATGTTTCTCTTTTGTCTTTCTTATCAAATTAGTATTAGAAGGAAATACTAAGAGAGTGAATGATTAGTAATTTGTGTGAAGATAATTCATTTTTTGATTGAAGGGCATTTTAGTACCGCACCATGTAAATTGGTCGACCCGCGTTATAACGCATGAGGGTCATAAAAGAGGCCCTCGAACACAATGTTCAACCTATTAACGCGACCAATTCATCTCCAGATTCATGTTGGCTGCTCGCGAAGGTTATGCTCCCTTCAACATCTCAAAGCATGTTAGTAAATCTGAGCGGCCACTATGCAATTCTAAAGAAGATATATTAAAAATACATGGGCAGTGTTATTTATATGACCACCCGCTTTGGCAAGGTTTAAATAAAATACTTATTTGAGGTTAATTGTATTAAAAGGACAAGTTTAAAAGGTTTGACGCAAAAAAAAAAAAATGTTATTTTGAAAGGTTTAGAGTAAAGGAAAGGATTAAAAGTTTTGAAAGGTTTGCTTTTTAGAAGTTATTTAAGTGGGGGAGAGTAGTGTTTTTTTTTTTTTTTTTTTTTTTTTTTTTTTTTTTTTTTTTTTATAAACAAGGTGCATGGTAAAAAAACATTTGAAAAGGAAGGTTTATAAAGTCGATGAAGACTTATGAAAGTTTAATAGGAGTTCTAATAAGTGATTGAAAAGATAATTAAAAAACAAAAGGTTTTGTTAATGAGAGTTTAAGGTTTTGAAAAGGTGGATAGGTGTGTAAATGTTAATTTATGTATTGTTAAACATCATAGTGTGTTGGGTTCAGAAAAATCCCTCTATGCTATAAAGATATGTGAATCTAGTGAAATTTTTCCTTACAGGGATTCATATTGAATATCATCATTTTTTTCAGGGTTGATGTGGAGAGAAGCCTCATGTAATAAGCAAATAACCTAGAAGAAGAAGGTGAATGATAAGAGAGAGACAACAGTCATGGGTTGGAAAGGATGGCTCAAGCAGATCTAAAAAATAAATAAAAAAGAATAAGCAGAGATTGTTCCCATGTTTAGAGAGGTTCAATCCAAGGAACTAAGAAGTCTAGCAAAAGACAGAGAAGATATTGAAGTTGACTAGTGTAGTGTGGATTTGTGACAAGCTCCTATGTTTACTGGTAAAAATTCCAATTTTCAGGCTGTCAAAATGAAAAAAATTTCATAGATGTAAAGAGTTAGTTGAGTATCAGTCTAGTAGCCCATATCATGAAGTATGTGATGCTATAGTATTGGATTTTATATAATAGGAATTGGATGAGAATTTTTTGTGCAAGATAGTGAAAGTTACATCTTCCCAAGTAGCATAGAAGATCCTGGAAGCATAATTTGGTACAAAGATAAGTGACATGTGGCAGCAAGTTGTATCGCAATGTGTTGAAAAATCAATAGATAATCTAGTTGCATGTCTGAGAGTAGATGAGAAAGACTCTAGGAGGGAAACATAGCTTGGAGAATACCATTGAAATGTGGATGATGGTCGTAAATATTACAAAAGTGAAACCTATTATGTAGATATGCATATGGATGAAAAAGACACTATAAATATTGCAGTGAGAGAAGCTGAATATTTTACATGTGAAGCAGAGTAAGAACATATAAATGCTCGAGAACTCCACTATAATGTAGATGGTGAATCCCAATGTGATGAGACACATGTGAATGATGACTGCAAGGTGATATGTGAATTGGTGAATCCAACAATCGACCTTGTTGATGATGGTGATATTACGGTTGATGATCACCTCTTTGCATTAGAGGCTAAGAAATTTACGTTTAAGCATGGTAAAGAGCCTTTTTCATATGAAGCAATGTTTTCAAGAGCTGAGAATGCATCTCTCTAGAACTCAACAACAAATGATGAATTTTGTTGTGTTGAAATTGTTAATTAGCACATGCATGTTCAGATATCCCATCATAAAGTAAGTGAAAATTATGTTGATGTTAACTATCATGAAGAAAAATTAATTAGCGATGAGTGGTTGCACATAATGCAACAAAAATGTCTCATTGATATGTTGTTATTTGGTGAGAAAATCCCACATGTATGGAAGCAAAGTGAAACACAACCTATTTGCAACAATAGGGCTTTGTAAAGAAGTGGAAGAGAAAGAAGATAAGGTAGAGAATGAAGAGGAACATGAGAAATCTCTTAATGAATAAAATAATGGAGATGTTTTTCACATTGTTTTTTGAGTGTGCAAGTAAGCAAGACAACAGACCAATTACAGTTTGTAGCTAAGAGAGAAGACGAAGACAAATATGTAGGAAAGAACATGGAAGTTTCTTAAGATGGAGAAGATAGCTTGACACAATCTTTCGACAATGGAATCAAGAAGAGATTATATTCTCTATCAAGAAATAAGGCATAAAAAGATCAAGAATATGAAGCAGGAGAAGCAAAGTGATGTTCAGAGTTTGATGATGAAGAGTTGGGGAAGCAGTCCATGAGTGAAAGAATATTTGAAGAGGAAGTTGTATAAGATAGGATCAGATTGTTTTTAAGAACAAAAACAAGAGAATTCAAAGAAAAATTGTAGCAACAACAATTGAAATAATATGGAACATGCAACAAGAAAAAAAAATAAAGAATGATGGAGTTTCAAGTGTATAAAATTTGGAATAAAATCAAAAAGAAAATCCAATCTTGTAAAACGTCTTTTGAGTCAATTATTTGAATGCTAGATGAGACTTCGAGTAGTAGGCATGTTTGAGTTATGTTGAGTATTACGGTCATAATTAAGGGGGAGTGTTAGAAATAATAATTACTCCCATTCACATGCAATGCATGAAGATTTGAGTTGGGTTGAGTTAAGAAATGCACGTCGAGTCCAAGCATGGGGGCTTCATTGAGGGATAAATATCATACCATGTGGGTTCATATTAGGGGATATATATTGAAGAAAAAATGGCATAATATATTGAGCATATATTAGAGGGTAAACTACTTTTCTATTGGAAGGTATAAAAAATAGATCTCAATGTTAATGAAAAATATAAAGGGTTATAAAAAATGTTAATGAAAAAAAGATACCTACAATATGTAGGGATTTTTTAGTTGGGAATATGTATTGGGTTTGTTTTGGAAGGGGGTTAAATAATGTTATTTTTAGAGGTATTTTTCAATATATAGTCAAATTAGAGGTATTGTTTAGTATGCCATGAACGCACGCCCCATGAGTCCAAGAGAGTGTGATTTTGTCAAGTGTGAGTTGCATGAAGTAGTTAGCAAAAGAAAAGGTAAGTCAAGTTAGAGTTTGCACGATTCCATTTTAGTAAGTGTGGTCCTTATACACCCATGATTGGGTCATTGTAGTGTGAAAAAGGTTAATCAAAAGAAGTTTTTTCTATGTGTATGTTTGTGTTTTCCTCTACCTTTCCATCAATCTTGATTGTTGTGGTGGTTTTTGAGTTTATTCTATGTAATTTACCAATGTTTCTTCACTGAATTTAATGAATTAGTGAATTGATGTAGATCCCTAGTTTCATATTATTCAACTTGAAGTTATGCAAAACCATATTATTGTTCAACAACCATACATGCATTATTGTTTGTTAGCGAATTGATGTGGATCCCCAAATTCATTATTCAACTTGAATATGAAAAACCATATTATTGTTCAACAACCATACATGAATTATTGTTTGTTAGTGATTTTTATGTATTTTAGAAATATGTTTTGAAAACAGTTGGTGGAAAATGTTAGACTTAATGTAGTTCCCTGGATTCATATTTTTCAACTTGAAGTTATGAAACTCCATGGATTCATATTATTCATCTTGAAGTTATGAAAAACGATATTATTGTTCAACAACCATACATGGATTATTGTTTGTTAGCGATTTTTTTGTATTTTAGAAAAATGTTGAGAAAAGGATTGCTGGCAAATGTACTTAGACACGTTCTTGCCAAAATTTTTGTAAAGTTGTAAAAATAATTGTCATTTTGATAAGATGTCTTAGAATATATAAGGTCTCCAAGAAATGCTCAACTTTAATGTTCGGGACAAAGTTCTATTAAGTTCCTTCTTATCCATTAGAGATGGCTCAAGGTGGTAATTTAACTTCTAAAGTAATAGATTCACACAAAAGTAAACTTGTGTCAATTATTATGTATGTTATTCATAAAAGCCTCGCTTACACAAAGTTTTAGTTTTTTGTTCAAATATGGATAAAATCATATTGCTTTTGAAAATGTATTAGAAATGGGAGCATACTATGTTAGAAAATTTATATTATTATCAAAATAAATGCATTTTGATTTTAACCTTCCAATTTTTCAGTTTTTAGAAAGATTGAAATGACATAGAGATATTTGAAACCTTTCGATTACTATAAATTGATATGCTTGTTTTACTTTTAGTAAATATTTTGTTAGCAATTTCTTGAATTTTATTGATTGATTCTCATAAGCTGAAATTTAATAATTTCATGGCATAAAAGAATATAAAACAGAATTTTATGGAAATCAGCTTGAAAGGGTCTATATTGAGCATAAAGAAAAATAAATAAATAAATTTTTAAATTATCTATGTTACTAAGTTAAAACAATTATATTGAAAAGACATAACAAAAATGTTCCCCTATAACTAGAACAAATTTTTAGATTTCTTGCGAAATATCATTGTAGTGTAGGAGCTACCTTAATAAGTGCTTGAATAGAGATTGATGCAGTACTGGTAGGATCTCTTGGTGTATCAGTTTTGTGTTCAGAAAATAGGATGACCCATTATCCTCGACGCTTCATGTTTCATTTTAGGTTCAATGAAGTGCTTTAGTTGTTACACAAATTTAAAATTACAACATGCAACAGCTAAAACAGGGAGTTTCCTCAAATGGCATTGGTTCGATATGTTTCTTTAGATTTTCTTACTACTTGTGATTCTTTTCATAGGCCCATCTACCACATACTTTCGCACAAGCCTGGAATTTCAAATCCCTTTTGATTACATTTTTGCATTTTATCTGCCTTCCATTTTACATTCTAAGTAAATTTGGGAATGTCAACCTCCCACAACCACTTTCCAAATTGTTTCATAGAGTGTAGGATGCTAACTAAAAAGTGCAGCTTCTACCAAGATCCAACTAAAAACTACAACCTTTTCTCACTTAAGAGAAATACCTCGTTTTCTCAAATTTTGAGTGCAATGAGTATTTTTCCTACACACACATTGCTAATCGGGAAATTAAATAAATGGATACAAAGGAGCTGTCAATTTCTATTTCTTTGAAACCCAAGAATAAGTCTATTCGAGTTTGAGGTTAAGGAAAGCCTTCTTCGGCATGGAAACCATTGGAACTTGGCCCAATGACTACATCATGATCAATTGCCAAATGTTTATTTTAGTTCTGAGGTATCATCAACCTAAAGATTTACAAGTCCATAATAAAAGCTAATGCCTTTGACTTTTAACCAATCAAGACTAGACAATTATGCCCAAAATTTTCTCTCTAGCCGAATGTGAAGGAACAATGAATCCTTTATGTGGAACTATGAAACGATAATCAAAACTATATCTAAAGATAATCAAACATGTATCTAACTGTGTGTTCATGCTATATCCAAAATAATGGCTGAGACTTTGAAAGAGAAAATCCCTTCACATTTATTCCTAAAATGCTTTTGTTACCTTATGTAAATAGGGGCTGAGAAATAATAAAGAGAGAAATCACACATTTAGTTTAGGGAAATACATATTAATATTCTAGTGAATAAAAGGGAATTCAAACATTCCAAAAAATTATGTAGAAGAGAAATCTAATAATTAGGTAAAATACTCATCGAGCACACCCCTTGTGAATTCATATAACTTTGCTATTGCGCAGAAAATTATAAGTCCCGCTTTAGCATAGTAGAGCACCTAGAGCTCATAAGCTTTCTTCAGCAGCCCATTCCTATGCAAGGAGGAAAGGATGCATAGAAAAATAGCATTGTGAACTTATTACTTATGTGCACATTCCAGATTGAATTGAAACCCAATATTTGTTGACGTTAACTAAACAAGCTCTTGAAACCCAAAAGTTCAAAATGAGAATCCAATAACAAAAAGGGAAAAATAATACTAATTATAGATGTATACCAACCGTCTTCCGTTCATAGGGGTTTGGTATCTTAATAAATAGGAGCATAAATACAGTGTTGAAATGTCACAACATTTGGTGTTCTCATCAATCTATTGACATAAAGATAATGTAATGTACTATAATTTGTACCAATACTATAATGGAATGAGTTACCATAATATTCTACCTTGGGCTACTTTTACTGTTGCTTAAGGTATTATAGATTTTGATAGTTTACCTATTATAACACATGTCAAATCTGACTAGGAAAAATTTCCAACAACCATCAAATATGTTGTGAAATCCAAAATACGTGCTGTGAGACGTCAAATTCTAGGCCTGCTTTCACGTTGTGATTTTCATACTCACTTTCAATAGGATAAATGTCTTTGGATACCACGTTGATAGCACATTTCATGTGGCTTACGAACGAATTTCTATAATTGTAATTGTTTCTCCAATCTTGCAGGCTAGGATCTTCATAAGTAAATTATTAAAAAAATCTAATGCTTGGCAGATTCCAAAGAAGGGGAGGTGGATTACTGGGTCAAAATTATGCCAAAAGATGTTTCAATGGCTTATCATAATAATTCCATAATATCCGATATCTAATTGTCCAATGTATGAATGTAGTATGCATGCTAAAGTATTTCATTGGCTATAATGTCCTTGAGGATAGAACACATGAAATCCTCGAGGCCAAAATATGTCAAAGATACATAGATGTTGTGGATTCCAAAGTGACTAAATATTCTCTATTAAATCTTAATATGTTGGTATTTCAATCAAAAAAATCCTTTATTCAATATATCTCTTTGATATTACTATAACATTGGAAGTGAATTCTACTCGTTTTTTGATTTTTCACTAAATTTTTGGAAGCTGGATCTAGGCATGGTAAGTTCAGATATTTTTCATCCATAACAAGAATATGTTAGCTGTTAGAAATAGTAATTACTCTTGTATGTATGCAATGTGTGAAGAAATAATTTGAGATGAGTTTAATCTTAGAAGTCAAATGTGAATTTGCATGAAGTAGTTAGTCCAAGAGAAGTAAATTTTAGTTAGAGATTGCATGATTCCATATTTAGGAAGTTTTTGGTTTATATACCATGGTTGGGTAATTGTAATGTGATAATTCCAGGAGCCACAACTCTATGGATGGTTGTATGTGAAATGTTTATGAATAGAAGCTTATTTATGTGCGTTTTGCATTTTCCTCTTCATTTCCATCAAATTGGTATAAAAGATGAGGTCGAATGTCAAGATCAGAGGATCTAGAAGGAGGTGAGAAACCAACAGAGATGCCCTTGTATTCAGAGAAGGAGTAATAACACACCCCACCAACATAAGAAGCCACATTATAGTGCAAGAGAGGTATACTAACATGTGCTTTATTAGTCATGCAACAACTCCTCCTTGTGGAATATGTTATCATTAACCAAGGCACAATACATAAATAAGTGCATTAGAAATGTAGTCTCCATATATCATGAGATGGATTAGTGTGGCCAAAGACCGACCTATATTTTCGAGTTTATAAACAAAATTTCCAAAGCCTCATGCAATAAAGAAAGAATCTAGAAAGCATAAAGTGAATGGTAAGCCAGAGATGAAAATTATCAGTTAGAAAGTATGGCTCAAGTAGATCAAAATAAGATATCAAAAAGAAGAGACAAAGATCATTGCCATGTTCACAGAGGTTAAGGCCATAGCTAAGGAACTGAGAAACCTAGCAGAAGACAATGAACGGATTGATGGTGATTGGGGCATTGTGGCAATGCTACAATCTCCTATATTTACTGACATTGCTTGCAATAAATTTTTGCCAAGTAGAAAAAGATACATCTTCCTAGGAAGCATGGAAGATCCTAGAAGCATAATTTGGCATAAAGAAAACTAACATGCAACAAAAATTTGTGTCACAATCTGTTGAGAAATTAATAGAGAAGTCAATCGTAGATATGAGAGTAAATGAGATAGATTCTGAGGGGACAATAGAGCTTGGAGGATCTGTGCATATGGATGAAGAGGACACAAAAAATATTGTAAGGAGAGAAGTTGAAACCTCAATCTGAGAAGAAGAGAAAGGACATATAAATGCTTGAGAACTCCAATGTAACGTGGATGGTGAAGATGATAATTAAACCGACTATGACGAGACACATGTGGATGATGACTGGAAATTGAGATGTGAATTGCTGAATTGAATAATAACCGATTAATTTGATGAGGATGAAATAGTTAATTAGCATATGCATGCTCGGATATCCCGCCATAAAGTGAATGAAAATTATGTTGATGAAATGTGTGGTCCATTTTTTGCAATAGAGACTGATCATGGAAATACAGAAAGTTCCATGTTTGATGAAGAATTAATGGTTGAAGTTATCACTGTAGTCTCAAGTTATGAAGCAAATGTTGGGATTACTCATGAAGTAGTATATGATCCAATAGTACCTAACAATCAAGAAGAGGATAAGTGATTCAATATTTTTTAACGAGAATATCCATTGAATGCATAGCAGTGGAATATAGTCTCAATTCAATTGAAATGGCAAAGAAGGAAGATGAAGAGGAGAAAGATCTCACTGTAGAGCATAATGAATATGTTTTTAGCATTGATTTTGAGTGTTCAAGTAAATAGGATAACAATCTAGTTGAAAGATAAAATGAATAAAAATATGTAAGAAACATGGAAGTTTCTCATGATGAAGAAAACAAAAATGAAACCTTTTAGCAATGAATTCAGGAAGAGATAATAATTTGTTATCAAGAAATATGACATAAATAAGATAAGAAATATGAAGTGCAATAAGCAGAACAAAGAACATAATTTGAAGACTAAGATTTTTGGCAACAATACATGAGTGAAAGAATATTTGAAGAAGAATTTGTATAAGACATGATCATAACAAATACAAGAGAAGTCAAAGAAGAATTATAGTAGCAATGAGTGAAGAAATATGGAGCTTACAACAAGAAGGTGCAACCATGAATGAAAAAGTTTTGAGGGTATAGAATTTGGAAAAAATGAAAAGGAAAATCTAACATTGTAAAAAAAATTGAGTGAAGTTTTTATGGTAAGCCTAGTTGAGATAGGCCTATAGGCATGTTTAAGTTATGTTGAGCCATGATTAAGTTAAGGTTGAGTTATGTGGTTGTAATTAACGGGGGGTGTTAAAATAATAATTATTCCCATATATATACATTGCATGAAGTGATGAGTTCACTTAAGGCCAGTCCAATATTTGAATTCAAGTGTCAGTTAGCGTGAAGTGGCTACTGAGAGAGAATTCATGTCTAGTTAGAGATTGCATGATTCCATATTTACTATGTTTAGAGTTTATATACCCGTGCTTGAGTCATTATAATGGAATATTATTTGTGTGTATTTTATGTTTTCCTTCTCTTCCATTCCTTCATTTGAGTAGGAGGCATGATATATCTATTAGAATATTGTGTGATTGCCTTGCATGGATGTCTATGCTTAAAGATTCAGGTGACATATTGAAGCGAAAGTATTATTTATTCATTATTATTAACATATTATGTTGTATCATATGGCTTTTCCCCATTTGTGTCGCAGACACCTCATGTTAATAAATTTGCATTCAAGAAACCTTGCACCAATGCTGCTATAGATATGGCCCAAGTACTAATAAGAGAATTATTAGAGAGCATAAGTTGCATGAAGCGATTCCCTCCCTCTCAGTCTCTTATGAAGAATGTGCAACATGTTGTTAAGGAGCTCAATGTGTCATTTTTTCTTCAACACAAACTATTCCAACTTTCCCAACCGTTATATAGTCCCAATAACAACCATTTTACTATGGAAACCGGTGACATCAATTCAAACACCAGTAAAATTAACACAGTCCCAAATCATAAAAATATTCGCATATTGAAAGATATTGAATGTAACTACAATTCTAAGGAATATAAGCATAAACCCAACATTCTATTTTTTTGTTTTTGCTAATACTGAATGATGATTTAGATTCCCCTATGAATGTTTTAGACATTGCCTGTGAAAGAAATTTTATTTCATAAACCATTGGTGACTGTGATATGTTCAAATGCACATATGCAGATATGTTTCCATTGGTGGGATTTGTGTACCTTCTAATAGAGATAACTGGAAGGCTAGAACATGTCATAGAAGTTGTACAATATCTTGGAAATCTTGCAACTTTTCAAGATTAAAAACATTTTTTAAAAAAATGTTACAATTTTTTTATGCGGTCATGCACATACCAATTTAGGTTCTTCATATATAATATATATATATATATATATATATATAAATATATTATATATATATATATAATATATATATAGAATAGATAGATTATAATATATAGATGTAAAATTCCAATGCTTAAAACATGTTTTGTAGTTTGAATATATTTTGTGTGTTAGAAAATATTTTAAATTTAAAAAGAAATTATAATCATCAAAACTGAATTTTCATTTATATATTTAAAATATATTTTAAATAACAAAATGATTGGATTTTGATGAAAAAAGTCAAAAGTTAGTTAGACTCCTCTTTCATATATGTTTATGAATATATGTGAGTATATGTGTGCATCAAATAACATTACACAATGTGCTCTAAAATGGATTTCTACTTTTTGCCAACATATTGGGGTATATGTAAACTAGCTCCAAATAATAAATCTACTATTTCCGACCCAAAGAAAATCTACAACGGGTTTTTCACATGAGTAAAATATGATACATTGCATTAGAACACCATGGATTATAAAAATATGAAGCCTAAAACTAGCCAAAGATAAATTGACTCTATTACTTACCTTAACAATCCCCCATTTAAACTTCGCTCAAGAAGATTAATTGTGTCCCAATAAATTTGTTGAAATCCATATAGAAAAGTTATTTTCTATTGAAATATATAGGTAATAAGTCATTGTATGCAACATTTTATTATGATATGTTCTCTCCTACATTGTTCATCAACCCTTTCACATCCTAATCTTTATGATTTTGCCCCTCCTTTCAAGATTGCGTATGAACACACTTACTACCTTGGTCTTTGATCAAATGTTCATTCCACCACCTATGTATTCTTTAACAATGGGCCTTACAACGACTTTTGGGAATACAACTTGTAGGATTTACAATTTATTAGAAATGATCTACCATGTTCATGCAGTAATGTGATTCTTCTTAAGATGCTCACTCCTTATCTAGACCTAGGCCCCATTGAATTTTCCTATATTTCCTCCTCGATGTAGCTATGAAAAATATATTTCTTTATCTCTCTTCCACAAGTCACTCAATTCACCACTTAAATTTTTGTATTCACAATATTAAGCAAAGCACGGACAATTTGCTCCACATAGTCTCTGCTTTAAATCTATGAGCTCACACCTCTTGTGCATTCACACTCTCATGCAATCATTGAAACAATCAAAACTATAATCCTCAGGTCACAAAATTGATCTTATAGATCCATAGCAATAGCCACAAAGCCACTTTTCTCGACTTTCAATTTCTTAATAGAAACATCTCATTACAATCTAAATATTGGAATTTAAGATTCATTTACAAAAGTCTTCCCACTACTCCTTCTCTTTCTTTCCATTTCCAACATACAATCGCTAGGTTGATTATGGCACAAATCACTCTTATCATCCACTAAGAGGGAATGAAGAATTTTCTTCACAAATGTTTTCTATGGTGATAATTTTTCACAATAACTCTCATATGAGTGTTCATGATAAAAACAATATGAGAGACATAATAATAAAAATAATATATAGAAGAAATACACATAAACAATGCACACCATTATTTACCTTTCAAAATAAAAATTAAAGAAAAATGTAGCCAATAATAGATCTACCAGGGTCGAATCTGTACTGCCTATTGAGTTCAAAATCCCTAACATATGCATGGCCATTGATATTCTCCCAGACACTTCACCATTATAGTGAATGCTCTTCTAATTGGAACATGTTGATGGAAGATGACCAGAATCCCTCGGGCATAACAATACCCATAAAAATTGGACCAAAGCATTGTTTAATCGCCATGTCACCCCTTGCTCATTTAATGAGAGGGAACTACTACTTTTGTATGATGTTGTAAAGTAACCAACAAAACCTAAAAATCTTGAAACCTTATGGAAAGGACCCTACATTGTTAAAGGTTAACTTTTTAAAGGCACCTGCATGTTAGTAGAGCTTGATGAGACTTCTGTAAAGGACCTCATCAAGGAGATCTATCTCAAAAAATTCCATCCATAACCATACATTTGACCTTTTGATATAGCTATGTTCCATGATTTAGTTTTATGATCACATCAGTATCTATGTACTCTAAAATATATTATCATCCTATGTCATAGATGGATCATTCGACAACTTACCACCACGAGTTCACTAACGGTGCTTCTCGATGGTCGCAAAATATTATCGTGGTAGCCTGGCCCATATATTCTCTTGATCAAATGATTCTCCATTGGAACGGAATTTGTATTAGGTTAACCACCAACAATTAAGCATAATACAATGGCTGCATAGGACTTTTGGTTGGTTCCTCATAGTTAAATATTTATCATCTCAATGTGGTCCTTGATTCCCATCTTGTTATATCACAATTGACAAGAACCATAAATGTTCGCAACTATTACCTTTTTCAAAAATACTTTCATGCGCAAAAGTTAGCCCATGATTTTCATCACATCATAGATTCACATTTACCAAGAAGTCAAAATCATGTTGTTGACCACATCACTAATCAAATCCTAGTCTCGCAAGCGCTACATACAAGTCATCATCGAGACATATCAAGCACGTAGAAATGAACCATCACATCAATAAAATAAATCACATGTATACACACATCACAAGAGCCCTCAAAAAGATTTACCTCATATATATCATGAAAAAATAGATTTTGATGCATATCAGCTAGACATCACAAGGAAAATCAATCATCTACAAAAATGAGGGGAGAATCATTATAAAGGTTGTTTCCCTTAGTGTATCATGTGAAAATGTAAGGTTGGGGCTCATCACCCCTTGTACCACCTGCTAGAGCGCCCCCTACCTCCCCCTGCCCCATAAAGGGCAGGGGCATGAATCCCACATCTTCGAGCCGCCACAAAGCCAAGTGCCACTTCCAGTTAGGGGTCGTTAACCTTTTGATGGCATCCTCTCCTATAAAATCCCATCCTGCCTTAGGAAAATCAAGAAAAATTTCTGTCAACCACTGATGCACATCTAACCCCCTCTACTCAACAACCTCTACATTGGTGTGCAACCTCTAGATAGCTTCTTGTTGGTCCACTACCACTCTCCCATTCAAAGGTGTACTTATCTCTCAGCATACCCTCTACATCAATCTTTCCATTGTAACCCTCTCCCGACATTTTCATTGCCTCAACTGCAATGCCCCCCTCTCAAGGTTATTTGTGATCATCATCTCCACCCGTGAGTCTACCTTGGGGGCAACCACGATGATCAATATCTACAATGAAAACATATCCAATGTCAATTAAAGGTACATCATAAGTATTATATAAATGAAAGGATGTAAATGTAGATAGATACATGTCTCACATACCTACGGATCGTTAAGCATCACATGGGGGAAACCCCATGTCAATGTCACCCATGAAGTCCATTCTATGTATGAGAACTCCAGAATGAACTGAGTTTTGGAAATAAACCAACCTCCAGTGGTGTCAATCCAATACTAACCCACCTCTCTTGCACCACCATAGTGAATCAAGGGATCCCAAAACCTGATCTATGGATCCCTCGAGAGAGTAGGTTCGATGAGTATGATAGGATGCAACATCATTACCTACTCATATAAGATGGAACAAAGAATGCCCCTATATCAGAAGTAGCGGATATTATGTCACACTACCTTCAACAACTACATCGTCATCCAATGATGGACTAAACTAGCCCAATAGGAGAATGTACTTACTCCTACCCACTCTAGCACTACTATCTATACTCCTTTAATCCAATGTGGTGTTGTAGTCTATTATGCAACCAACTGACAGGATAAAAGAAAATATATATCAACGACTTAAAAATTATCCTCTTCAAGGGGGAAAACTCCTTTACATTACATAAATGGACAATTATTGGATGATAAAAATCAAAAGACCTACTTTGTATATATAGGAGTTTAAGGGGTCACAATGTAATTAGAACCTACATAATAATAATAATGTAAGTGTGCAACAATAACAATAGTGAGCTCTTATGGGGCACAAGAATAACAATATGGGGGCTACAAGAGCACAAAAATAATGATAAGGGGGCTACACTAACAATAAAAATAAGGGGGCTACACTAGTATTATATGGACCTAATATGTCCCTCTCCTTCAAAAAACTTTTGTACTCAATGATTGAGTCGTTCTGGAAGATTCTATATAAATTCTCATCCTCCCATGTGGAATATTCAGTGGGTACGTTCTTCCACTTAACGAGATGCTATGAAATTGATTGATTCTGTAGTTATCGGGTTCTTGTTTTCGTGACTTCTTCGGGATCAAATATTATTTTTCCTTATTTGTCAAGTGTTGGCAACACTGTTTGAACTGGAAGCTTGTCTCAGATAACCTTCTCTAAGCATGAAACATGAAAACATGGGTGTACTTGGGAAGATACAGGTAGATCAAACTCGTATGTCATAGTACCAATATTTTGCAACACCTTGTAAGGATTGTAGTACTTGGGTGATAATTTATAATCCTTCTTAGCTTGCTTGAGAGGAATTTGTTTGTATAGTTTTAGCCGTAAAAATACCCAGTCATATACATCAAAACTTCTTTCACTACAATGTTGAGTTTCCTACTGTTTCATTTGATTTTGCTCCATATTGAGGTTATACTTTAAGAGTTAGAGAAATTATTGTTGATGCTCAATGTGATCTTCCACTGCTTGAACCTTATAAATTTCTCTCAAATATGATGTGACGGATGGTGGATGATATCCATAAAGTTCCATAAATGGGGTCATTTTTGTTGTAGTATGGAAGGAAATGTTATACCACTATTCGGCTAAAGGTAACCACTTGACCAGTTGTGTTTGTTTATCATATACAAAGAAACAAAGATATCCTTCAAAACATTTGTTCCCTATCTCAGTTTTCTCATTAGATTGAGGATGATAAGATGATCTATGAGTTAATTGAGTACAAATACAAGAAAATATTTTTGTCCAAAAATTTCCAGTGAAAATGGTATCTCTGTCACTTACTATAATCAAGTTTGGTTTTCCATGAAGCTTTTGAATTGTTTCCATAAATTCATTAGAAACTGTATTGGCTTTAAAAAGATGATATAACACACCAAAGTGTGCATACTTGGTAAGTCTATCAACTACCACCATGATGACACTATTTCTATCAGACTTGGATAAACCTGTGATAAAATCCATTGATACCTCCTCCCAATGCTTACTTGGAATGGATAAAAGTTGTAGCAGAGCTAGGGTATTAACTGTCTCAACTTTATTTTGTTGGAAAACCAAAAATTCTGGCACAATATTTTGAATATCAAATTTAAGGCCATCCCAAAAAAAATTCTTGTTGGCCCTACGGTAAATTTTAAAAAATTTTGAGTGCCCTCCTAAGGTAGAGGTGTGAAAATCCAAAAGAATCTTTTGTTCGAGTTGGGAATTATTACAATGATATAAGCAATATTTGTACCATAATGAATACATTTTCCATCTAAATGTATCAAATGTACTAGGATCTTTCTACAACTTTTGAATGAGTGTCCACACGTTTTCATCATTCTTCCATTCATCCCTTGCTTTAGTTATCCACTCAGGCTGGATAACAGAGTTGGAACAAATAAATGCTTCCACATCCTCATCCTTTAATGAGAGTGCATTTGCAACAACATTTTACTTCCTCGTCCTTTAATGAGAGTGCATTTGCAACAACATTTTACTTCCTCGTCCTTTAGATGATTTTAAAGCCATAACCCAACATATTTGTCAACCATTTTTTCATCTCTTTTGAAGATAATATTTGTTCCAAAAAGTATTTAAGACTATCATGATCTATTTTTACCTTGAAGTGTCGTCCCATTAGTTAAGTTCACCATTTATTTAGTACATGTACTATTTCCAACATTCCCTTCTCATAAATAGGTTTGTGTAAATACTTTCCTTTGATTGGATGGCTTTCAAAAGCAATGGATCTTCCTTCTTGCATTTAAAAACACCAATTCCATTTCCTAAAGCATCACATAAAGGTTTTTGTCAAGTCTAGCATAGCTAAGACTAGTGCTTGGAACAATGCCTCTTTAGGATGTTCAAAGGCCTTAGTTGCTTTTGGAGTCTAAGAAGATCTATCTTTCTTCAATAATGATGTTATAGGTGCTACTCTTCTCCCATAGCTCTTAACAAACTTGCAATAATACCTTGTCAACCAGAGAAATCCTCGAATATTCTTTATGGTTGTGTGGATTTTCCATTCCTTAATGGATTTAAGTTTTTTCGGGTCTACCTTAACACCCTCATGAGATACAATATGACCCAAATATTCCACCTCCTGTACTCCAAAATAACATTTAGAGGTTTTTGCATATAATTGTTTCTCCTCCAATATTTTTAGCACCATGTCAACATGTTGAACATGGTCCTTCCAAGACTTGTTGTATATTAGTATTTCATAAACAAATACTAACACAAATTGTCTAAGGAAGGGTTTGCAAATGGAATTCATCAAACCTTGAAATGTGGAAGGTGCATTAGTAAGGCCCAAAGGCATGACCAAAAATTCATAATGACCCCCATGAGTTCATAATGTTGTTTTCATAATATCTTCAGTCTTCATTATAATATGATGATATCTTTAATGAAGATCCAACTTAGTGAAGTAAATTCCTCCATGTAATTCATCCAGCAATTCATCAATGACATGAATGGGAAATTTATCTTTAATAGTGAGATTTTTGAGCTCCCTATATTCTAGACACATATTCCGTGATCCATCCTTCTTTTACACCAATACTACAACAATAGAGAAAAAAATTTAACTAGGTTTAATTATACCAGTCTCTAGTGCTTATGCAACCATATGTTCAATTTCACTCTCTTGGGAATAAGGATATCTGCAAGGCCTTATGTTTGGAGGAACACTTCCTGAAATCAAGTGAATAACATGATCATGATCACGAATAAGTGGGATGCCTTTGGGAGTCTCAAACAACTTAGAATGATAGTCCATGACATTTTGGAGATCTGGAGAAATAGATGAATTTTATGTTTGAACCTCTAGTGAGCATAATTGTGCAATTACATCGCATTTTTCTTTATTCAGAAGCTTTTTCATGTCATTAGAATTGATTATATTTCTTGTTTTCATTGCAATAACCATTATTTAAACTTCCTTTCCTTCCCAAAAAAAAAAATTAAGAATAGTTCTTGAAAATTGAAAGTTATCTACCCCAAAGTTTGTAACCATTGGACTCCTAGCACAACGTCAACACCACCCATTTGAATGGAAAGCATTGGACTATCCAATACATATTACCCAAAGTTTGGCTTCATATTATGGCACTTTCCAAAGAAATTTATAGTTCCTCCATTTGCAGCCATTGCTTAACACTTTGATGTTGGATATATGAAGGAATTCAATTCCTTCACTATCTTACAACGAATAAAATTATGGGTACTACCCAAAATAGTCAACACTAGTACCTTTTTCTTCTTGATATATACTTCTATCTTGAGAGTCTAAGGAATGGTAATTCCTGCCAATGCATTGCAAGATATGGTTGGATTCATTTCTTCTTTCTCTCGGGTTGGTTTCTTTTGTATATCCTCCTGTTTTGATGTTTCTTGTTCCTTTTCTTCCTTCTCTTCACAATCTATGTAGAATAATTTCTTCTTAGCACACTTATGACCTTTAGTGTATTTTCTATCACAACTGTAACAAATCCGTTTTTCTCTTTTTTCCTCCAATTGTTGTGGTATCTACCATGTAGGTTGTGGAAGACTAGGAGAAACAACACTTCCATATTTATAGTTGTGAGTGTAGACTTCCTTGTTTCCATACTTTTTCTTTCAACTTTTCTTCCCACCCAAAACGCCTTCTCTAATGAATTAGGTACCCAAATTCAAACCTCATGTTGGATGTTATCTTTTAAATTCCCTATCATTACATCAATCCTATGCTCCCCGTGTAACATATTCTATGCTAATATTCAATTTTTGGAAGTCTTCAATGTGCTCCTCCATTGAACCCTTTTGTTTGAGATTTATCAATTGGCTAACGATGGTGTTGCTCTTTGTATCTTCATAATGTGCTATCATTTACTTTGTAAAAATTGACCAGGTGACAATTGGTATATGAGAACAAATCCATCTATACCATACAAAATGATTGGATTCTAAATATAAATATGTAATACATACCTTTTGTGAGGGTTTCACATCTTGTAGATCAAAATATTTCTCCATTTATAGTATCCAAGTTACCAGATCCTTGCCAACAAACTTCCTCATATCTATCTTTGGATTGTGGTGGTTATTAAACCCCACATTAGAGTATCTAAAATAATAATTCATATTCCTTGTGTCCTTACCATGATTTTCATGGATTAACTTGTCACCACCCGATAGCCTTTCTTACAACAACTTTGTCAACCCTTCCAACTTGACATTGATCTCATCCATGAATACTTTAAAAACCTCCATGTTTCATTTTATGCCATCCATGTTGCCTTTTATTTATGATTTTAAACCATCCATGTCTCCTTTTAGGCCATCCATATCACCTTTGAGTTCATCTCTGGTTTCCCTTTGTGAGAGTGAAATTTGTTGCACTTGGTCCCGTAATTTTGACTATAACATGTCACAATTCTTCATCTTCATGCATCATAGTAGAGTTTTATGAGGGCTTAATGAGTGTGGAATTTCAATTTTTTTTTAGGCATATTAGAACTCAATAATGATATTTATGCTTCAATATCCCCGTGGAATCACTTCAAAGTGAATTTTCAAACAAAATTTATCCATTTTTTTAAAAACAATACACACATTTTTCTTTCTTTTACGAGTTCGATCTTGAAATTATTGTAACTCTGTAATTTTAGATCTCCAAGGTATGAAGTTTGGTCTTGCGGTATACCTATGATTGATCTTTCCAATGCCACAAGTCAGACCGATATTGGATTCTTCAATATAGAGTAATGTTAAATCTCCCATGATGGTCTGATTATACACTAGCTTAGTAGTGAAGTTGTATGGGGCGCCACATGTAACTATTTCAACCTTTAGCCCTGTAATTGCAAAAAAAAAAAAAAAATTGCATGTAATTTCATCCACTTTTGACATAATTCAATTCTGATGTATGAAAGAAATGTGATGATGATTTTCCTTAGGTAACTTGTTTGAGACTGAATTATGGATCCTACAAAAACCCTAACTTGCCCAGATCATATCTTAGAAAATATAATAAACCAAGATATAAAAATTTTACAGGAAGTTCAACAACATTTCAGCTCCACATAGTCAAAATTTCATCTTTTGAAGCCTCATAGAAATAACATTATAGTAAAAATTCAAGGATGACCTATTTGGAGAAGCGAAACACTAAAATGCGTAGCTCTGATACCAAATGATAGGCAACCAGCTCCAAAAATAGAAGAAAAGATAAATCAACGAGATAAAAATTATCCCATTCAAGGGGGAAGTCTCCTTTATATTACATAAATTTGCAATTAGTAGATGATACAAATGACAACACCTCCTTTGTATATATAAGAGTTTAATGGGCCACAATATAATTAGAGCCTACATAACAAGAATAATGTAAGGGCACAAAATAACAAAAGTGAGCTTCTATGGGGCACAAAAATAACAATATGGGGGCTACATGGGCACAACAATAACAATAATGGGGTTACAATAACAATAACAATAAGAGGAATACACTAACAATAACAATAAGGGGGCTACACTAGTATTATAGGGACCTAACACCACCCCACATGTATGGATGATCATGTTCATTGCTTCTCCTGTCAGTAGGACCAGAATGGATTTAATCCCAATTCTACCTCCTTAAAAGGGATCAATACCACAAAACGTGTAAGCCTAATCAAACAATTAGAGTGCTTTATGCGATAACTCTCTAGGTGATACATCCCCTCACCACATTACTTCAGTAACAAATTACACATCCACTTCTGTAGTGAATATTGATTTGGTCCTATAAATGTCGAACAACTTCCTTGTTGGCTTGCACCTCCTAATCAAAAATCATAGGAAGTCATCCTGGAACCTCAGAAGTTATCTCTGAAGGAATTTCAATAACCCCCAAATCATGAGTGTGACCCACTTCTATGTATTTGTAGTACTCACCTCATGAAGATCCTCTAGTACCTCTCTCGCCATATCACCATCATTTAGGTGGGACACCCATGAGGTTAGTCAAAGAAGAAAAAATCAAAAGATAATGACAAAACACCAAAGTTTCAAGTTTCTGTCCCAACAATCATGCAGGTCTCACATCTATTTCCTCTAGATATGCAAAGGACATCATGCCTATGTCTCATAAAATCATGACCATGTTGTAATTATTTGACCCTATCCTATGATGCCCCCTCATATGGTTCTTGTGTTGATCTTCTTCACAATCATGCCATGGTAGTACCTGTTTCTTCTTCATCCATGATTTCTCTTCACTTACCCATGCAGCCACGAGCAACTATCATTTATTCTCTCTTGACAGTTTGGGATTTTTTCCTAAACAAGGTTGTGCATGCCACAATATATGGCCGAGCTACCCCATAAATATTAAATTAATAGAGGATAAACCCAGGTCTCTTTGCTCGAAGAAACAGTACTTTGGTTGATTGCAATGGTAAGAAACGAACAATGAGCTTCACACCAAGATCCATGTCAACAAGTACAAATGAGGTGGCAATGTAGGCCACAGAACCCTTATGCTCGCCATTTTTTTCATTCTTCTAGAGAATCGTATGAGAGCCCATGTGTTCCTTTCATAAAACCATCAATAACATTGAGATAAGGGCATCTTTAGCTACACCATGGTACACTCCTTTCAATTAACCAAAATTTTTCATTTTCAGGCCCACTTGACATTCAGAGCACCCATTAGGGGCACCCTTTTTATTTTTGGATACATCTTTCTTGGTATTTATAGTATACATGTTTTATATAAAGATGCTTTCACTTGGGGTATTGGCTCCAAATTTGTAGGTTCTTGGTAATTTCCATAGTGAACTATGTCCCTTGGCACCAATCGACAATTAAGGTATCATTCTTCACTCAACATGATAGATTTCCTCAAAATCTATGCATATCATAACACCATTTCACTAAAATTAACCATAAGGTCCACCATCTTGGACATATTTTCCATTACCCTATGATGAGCCCCAAAAATAGGTACATTTTGAAGATCAATATGCCATCTTCAAGCTTTAAAACTATCCTTCTCTTACATTAATTCACATTTTTTGTTATTTTATGCTTAGTAAGAGGAGTAGATGGTGTTTTTCTTAGTATGTGGCCTAATGTGTTTTAGTTGCAAGAAAATGAAGCATTTTTTAGGTTATTTCTATGTAGGGGCTTGATGGAGACAACTAGGAGAGAATCTAGGGGGTTTTTCCACCTCATTAACTCCCTAAACTCAGCTTGTAATCACCATATTCTCTCTCATTGGTCCAAGTTCATTGCCAGTTGAGTGAATCCTAGTCCAGGTGAAAATCAAGAGGGAAAACATCCACCATTTTCGAGATCAAGGAGGGAACCATTCCTACATTCAAGGGAGTTAATTCAGCTACCCTTTTGTATAAATAAACTATAAGAATAAATCATTAGGATTCAAATTTTTTGTTCAGCTAGGTGTAGCTATTGAGCTTCAAGATTGGCATTGTTACTTTAAGCTTTTATGTGATTTAATAGACATACACTTTTTGATAAAGAGAATTTGGATTTTAAGTTGCATTTGAGTTAGTTTCAAAAGGCTAAGGCCCCTAGGTTTGGGCCCAACCTATATGATCTAGTCCCTGTTCTTGTACGTATGTTACTTTTTTTATTCCAAGTAGTTCATATTTTCTTGCACCTTAGTATAGATTAATCTATAAAATCCTATGGTTGCAGCCTCTACATCACCTCTCTTATGGGAGAATGAGTGGAAGGATTCACACTCACAACCCAAAAAGATTTTTGTTTATGATTTCTTAGAAATAGATTAGTGTTATTTGTCTTGTTTTAAATTTTCTTTCTGTAGCTTAGAAGTCAATTTAGGGATTAGATCAGTGGTATTCCATGAATTATATGTTATTTAAATTCAACTCGTATTTTCCAGCATATGTCATTTCATTTTGTTAATGATAAATGGATGCATGCATGTGATTGATTACAGGGTTGGTTGAGCTACAGGGAAGGGAACCTCACCACTTCCATCTTAAGTTCCTTCATCTTTTCCTTCCACTTTCCAACTCTGCCACAAAACCTTGTTTTGTAAGCCATTGTACCTGGTACACCCAGATCAGTAATCCTAGTGCAAGACAAGCCTCAAAGAGGTCTTGATATTGGTAAAGGGATAAAACTAACCTACTTCCATTTTCTTCAACTTCCATCCACCTATCCATACCCTCAAGAAAATGTTTCCACCTTTAAAAACAACTAATATTCTCTCCTATAGCATTACATGCCTCTTGTAGCAATCTCCTATAGCAACATTTTCTTTCATTTGTTTTGATCCCCACTATAACTTTGACTTAGCATAAATGCATAATGACCCCCAACTGTCATATTATGATGAGGGAAAGCTTCTAGGCCACTTGAAACCTTCCTTTTCCTGACTATGAAAATAGAGTAGAGTTAGTTTCTTTATAATGCAAATAGGTTACTAAGTTATAAGCAATTATGAACTAGGTAGATGGTACATGCAACTCAAATTGGTAGTTTGATGAATTATGAAAGCTAAATTATATTCCTTTTTGCAAGTAGGTGAGGTAATTTGATGAATTTTGCAAGATAATATAGATTTCTTTCTACAAGTAGATTAGCCCTTTTCCATTCATGAATTTATTAGTTAGAATTTACAAGTTGAGTGAATGGTATTTCTCTTTTCATAGGTAGAATAAATTTCCTATTTTATCTTTATCAATAAGCTTTCTTTCTAATTCAATAGGAGGAAGGGGCTCTGAGCCCTTATTTAACTAATGTCATAACTGAGGGTGGCATGAGTGGAATCATATTTGCTATGCATATAGCACTATCACCTCGAATTTTCTATGAACCCCAAGTTGATAGTTTGAGTTGAGGAGATCATGGAAGTTGCAACAGTCTTGGTGCAATACCAGGGCTCATGATTTTTTGGCATCATTTTCAGGGAGGGCTCTAAGCAAATGTGGTTTTTTATTAAACATTTTCTTTTCT
>APFE030160153.1:0-10900 GCA_000404065.3 Pinus taeda
ATTCACACCATATTTTGTGCAAAACCACCAAACCGACAACACTACTAAAACAAAAAATCAAGGCATGAATGAGTTAGAGCTGCAAATAGTGGAATCGATAGACTTGGACATAGATTGGATAAAACGGCTAAATTTGGTAGTCAACCAGATTTAGAAAAATCCACGCTAAATCGTATAACTCACTAGAATGGAGGAAAACAATAGTTCAACTCAAAATTTCTTGAAGATACATGCAAGAAATCATTGATGAATGGAAAAACACATTTAGAGGACTTAGTTAAAGTGGGACATAAATAAAATATAAATACTCTCTTCATGGCCCAAAATTTACTGATAACCTTATCCACTATCTTCCAAGTGGTTCCATGAGTTTCTTTTCTGAACTCCTCAACAATAACATAATGATCCATGGCACTTTTAAATTAGAGAAAATTAACAACCACCTTCTCTTCTCACTAATTATTAGACTGATGTTCCAACATTGCTAAGAGTTTTCACCTTACCCTTATCTACTACTATCGATTCAATCAATGTTTAGATCAATTTGGGAATGGAATATGATAAAAAGAAGAACAAGTCATGTTTTAATATGCTTCCCTGGGGTTATGGTGGGCTTTTGTATTATTTTCTAAGGCTTTTGGATGATGTGTAAATTACCAGAAAGTTTCAAGTGAGTGCAATAGAGGATGCTTCGAGCTGATAAAAGACTGGGAGATGGTTGCGTGTATAAAGTGGAGCACTGGGACTAATGGGAATGACACATGTAGACGAATGGTGGACCTGCATGGACACATAATCCTAGATTGTGCTTAAAAGAGAAATAGTGTAGGGGACCAAACTAAATACTAAGACAAGAGCATGGAGAAATTTTAAAATGAAATAATCTCTCGGGGCTTAACGGAAAATGGGACCAATGGAGTTATAATTAGCAGTGCTTTATTTATGAAAAACACTTTGGTCCTATGCTAAAGGGAAAATTGGTGCTTAATCCATATTAAATAGAGTACTAAAATTAATGTTTGAAGGCTTTTGTCTGAATGGATAAAAAACACTCAAAGTTTGCATTTACACCATATTTTGTGCGAAACCACCAAACTGACAACACTACTAAAACCAAAAATCAAAGCATGAATGAGTTGAAGTTGCAAATAGTGGAATGGATAGAATTGGATATAGATTGGATAAAATGGCTAAATTTGGTAGTCAACCAGATTTAGAAAAATCCATGCTAAATCGTCTAACTCACCAGAATGGAGGAAAACAATAGCTCAACTCAAAATTTCTTGAAGATACATGCAAGAAATCATTGATGAATTGAAAAACACATTCAGAAGACCTAGTTAAAGTAGGACATAAATAAAATATAAATACTCTCTTCATGGCCCAAAATTTACTCGTGACCTTATCCATTGTCTTCCAAATGGTTGCATGAGTTCCTTTTCCCAACTCCTCAACAATAACATAACGATCCATGGCACTATTAAATTAGAAAAAATTAACAATCACCTTCTTTTCTCGCTAATTATAAGACTGATGTTCCAAATTTGCTAAGAGTTTTCACCTTACCCTTATCTACTACTATTCATTCGATCAATGTTTAAATTAATTTGGGAATGACATATGATAAAAGGAAGAACGAGTCATGTTTTAATATGCTTCCCTAGGGTTATGGTGGGCTTTTGTATTATTTTCTATGGCTTTGGGATGACGTGTAAATTATTAAATCGTGAATATCATATCATCCGTATGGTTTTACCCAATCCTGAATAACATAACATCGTGGTTCTACCAAATCCTTGGAGGATTATTTGGTGGGTCCACTTAAAAGTTTAATATAGCAAACATGATAGAAATATTTCTAAAATATCCTTTTTTTATGAAAACATAGGAATGATATATGCTTAAAAAAAGGTTGTATATCCCTCCTTCGGCTATACTAGTGAAATAGTGGTATTTTGTGTCCTTTTCTAAGACTCTCGAACAATATGTAATGTATTAAATTATTAATAACATAGCAGTGGTTGTAGTTTTTCCTCAACTATCAAAGGAATTTTGGAGCATATTTTTGGTGTGTCCACTAAAAAGTTAAATATAATAAAGATAGTACAATTGTTTGAAGAATAATTTAAAAATAATAATAATAGGTTAAGAAAATTATAAATTATAATATGTATTTAATATTTTCATTTCAATGTTTTGACATGGTTTTGAAAAGAATATAAAATGAATTAAATATAATTATATCATTAAATTGTTATTACTAAACATATCTTAAACATTATTGTATAGAAAAAATAACAAATTTCAATACCAACGTGTATCTTTATTAAAACGTTTAAAGCCAATTAATATCCTTATTTTTAAAATCAATAACTATAATATATTATAAAACATATATATAATGCCTTTGAGTGATGTGTTTCACTTATCAAAAATGGGTCATGAAAATATATTGTTTCATTTCTTTCACTATAATCTTATTTTCTTTCCCTATTATCATTTTTGGCAAGTATCTCTTCATTATCATTTTTCCCAGTGGATAGTAACTTACAAGATCACAATTTAGAAAAGGTGAGAGAATATCCATTGCTTAAAACTCTTTTTGTTTCATATTCTCCTTAAAAATAACTTATTATATATGTACTTTAAAATTTAATTCATTGTTCTATTAATATTTTGTTGAATCATAAATATTTTTAACTAAATATGTTTATCTATCTAATAAGCTTACTAAAACATATAAAATGTGAAGAAACCATCTTTTAAATTCTCTAAAATAATTTCTTCAAAACATATTTTTAGTACATAAAAAAAAAATGCATTTTTACTCCACAATGTAATTTCGTTTTCAAACTCATAAAAACTTTTTATATAAAATATTATGAGGTTAATCTCCCTATTTACTCATATCCATATTAGGAGGACTTAGAGGTTATAATGGGATAGATCCATCTCTGTGCACCTTAATGATTATAGTGAATTACGGGTAGCTTCGTGCACTATTGTATATCATGGTTATAGTTCTCCATTCTACTAATTACAAACTGAATAAAAATCTAATAAATAAAATGTATTTTAAAGTTCAAAGTCATTTTGAGATGTCAAACATTAAAAACAATACCTTATTATTCTCATTCATTTCAAAAAAAATACTGTTTTGACAATGTGTTTGTATTTTTAGATTTTTTTAGTAGTTTGATATATATTTTTTAAATTTTATGTATAAATCATATGTATTCCACATGCCTAGCAACAAATAGCAACTTTCTAATTTAAAAGACTATATAAAAATAAAAATAAATATGGGATTTGTAAGTATGTTTCATATCAAGAATGGAAGGAAAGTGTAGTTCATATGTTGATATTTTACATTTATACTAGGTGAATGTACAAAGAAATGGAAAGCTTCATAGTGAAAATGGAATGATGGTAATATGAGCCCACTAACTAATGTTTCGTATAGTTTCAATGTGGTTCCAATGTAAAGATACTTATTTCTAGTTACAAAGTCAAACCTTAAAGGATGTAATAAATTAAAATGATCCATTTTCCCATTAGAAAGTCAAGGGAATGGGTTATTTCAATGGCGTCATCCAAGGAGGCCTTCTTGGATATGGAGAAAGGGAACCCTTTTCCTATTTTATATTCATTTCATTATGTTTAAAAAGAGATTGAGAGGTTATTTCATTGGGTTGAAAACAAGATTCACAAGTTATTCTAATGTTTTTTTTGTGTGCTTATAACACTAAAATTATTTGTATATTTAGTTTCATAGGAATAACTCCTAAATTTACTAAATTTCAGTGATTCTCTTATTCCATGTATCAAGAATCAAATATATTACAAAAGCACTTTTTTATTCCATGTGTACAAGGCATTTAACATGTAAGTTGACTCCTTATCCAAAAAAGGCATTTAACATGTAAGTTGACTCCTTATCCAAAGGACTCCATATAGAGGTTGAGAAATAGACACTAAAAAAAGAATCTATTACAAAATCTGTCAAATATGTTGTTTGAATACTATGATAAGATTAATATAATGGTATGGAGAGATGTTTGTGGTATCTGTAAAACCATACTAGAAAAGGACTTACACTTCAAGAGAAGAAATGATTATTATTTTTTATAAGCATATCAGATTCAAAGAAGGCACAATAGCTTTGCAACTTCTAATTGTATTTTGTTCACACTCCAATAGGACATTCGAGTCATGGAGGAAAAGGAGCATATATGTTTATTGATAGGTTGTGAAAGTATTAATAGTTTATAGTCTTGAACACAATTTTAGATTTTGAGTATTTATTTATTACATAGTATAGAATGCATATGCACATATATAAATATGTTTTTTTTTTTTTTTTTTTCAATATAAGTAATAATTTTTGAATGGTTAAAATAAAAATCTATATTGTTAACAACAATTTATATAAGTTTTTTATTAATTAGTATTCTTTGTTTAGTATTAATTAATTTTTCTTGTAAAACTTATCATAGCTCAATTATCAAACAATAATAAGAAAATAAGGAAATTCATCATTCATTTGTGAATGTAGGTTAACATACCCATTGAAACTTAATACTTTAATTTTTACTTTCAATATAGTGGAAATCTATATTAAACTTTAAAAAATAAATATATTTATATTAAATTGTACAAAGACATTTTTTTATACAACCTCATATGTAGATGTCAAATAAAATGTAAAAATTATTATATTTCCAACTATGAAAGGATTAAAAATGATGAGAATTAGAACATACAAATATAATAAAAACACTATAAATATTTTTATAATACTTTTAATTGAAAGAGAAAAAAAACCTAATATTACTTATGAAAATTACACAATTTTTTTAATTTATTAAAGGTTAATGAATTACATACTCCCTATAACATCCCAATCCATTATCATTATAGTGAGGTGTTGAAGCTTGAGATGTGAAAAATTTAATTGAAATGAAGATGGGAGGAGCTTAAGAATCAATATGACACACACACACACACACACACATAGACATACAGACATGAGGAAAATATATGAGAATAAGGGATCAAAATTGCTAAAAAAGATGAAGATCAAAATATTTAGCAACTTGAAGGGACAAATCAAAGATGAATGGCAGGGGGGCTTGAAGAGAAGTATTGGAGCCCAAGTGTGAAGTTAGGTTGATTATGAAAATTTATTGTAAATGTAAAATGTACATGTGAAATGACATCAAATGTAAACGAAAAAGGAAAGTATGAACTAATATGAAACATAAATGCCATGACAAGTGCATTTTTGATGGAAGGAAAGTTATATAAATATATTTTTATTAAAATATTAAGAAAATCCCTCCTAGGTTTAGGGTTAGCAGTTTTTGTTGAAACATATGTGTAATTATATTTGGGGAGAGGTATCTCAAGTTTGAATGGGAGATAACGTTTTTTGGGTTGTGTGTGAGAAGATTTTTGGGAGGTTGTGCAACCTCCCTGCCACCATGGCATGGGGGATCCATATTCTGATGTAAATGTCTATTTAGAATTAATGAGAAGAATCCATATTCTAGAGCCATGTTCTTATTTGCAATAGTTTTTTGTGCATTGCAACAACTTGTGGGTTAGTTTGTTTTACAATTTTGTGTTGCAACAACATGTTTTTTAGGCACAACAATTTGTGAAATATAATGTGTCAGTTTTAGTTTGTTGTTTGTAGATACTGTACGTTCAATTTCTACAACTGTGTGTCATTTATTTTGTTGAGCATAAATGGTCTTAAGTTGAGGTCGACAAGAGAATTTTTATTTGTTTTATTGGAAACAACTTTATGTTTTAAATTACAACAAAGCTATGTGCTTATTTCTAGTTTAGTGTGTTTATTTGTAGCAATAATCCTTATTCGTTTGCAGTTTCTTTTGTCATACTCTCCAACAACTATGATTTTGCAGTGTTTGGTTTTATTTATGTTGGTGGCATAATGTATTTGTTTCCTCCGCTGACGGTGTCACAACTATCTCTATTTCTGTTGTATTTTGTGTCACAACTATCTGTGTTTGTGTTGTTGACTATTTTTCCATCATTGTCCATGTCGCAACTATTTGTTTTTTGTCGTTGTATGTGCAATATTTGTCCATGTAGAAACTATCTATATTTCTACAATATTATAAAAGTAAATAAATAAATAGAGTGTATTATAAAAACTCATTATTAACACAAATACCCAAAAACTGCAAGAAGGATGGACCGAGTTGGTGTCTACATACAACTATTTTGAATTGACTTTCTTCATACAACAACACCTAAAAGCACTATATATTTGCATAACATGACAAAGACAACTAAGTGATAAGTGTCCTGCTGCATTTCCTCCAAAACAGATTGGCTTGATTTTTGTTTTCTTCGTTGAGGATGGGAAGGCTAACCTACGATATCCCCTCGGGCAATCTCTTCTTACATTGTTGATTTCACATGTCATTGCCGTAGGGAATCCTTGGACGCACCATTGTGAGCCTCATCAATATTTTCCTCCATTGTTAGTATTAATGTTGCTCCAATGCTTTATATAATATGTTAAGTCAGTTCTACTTGATTTGAAACCTTTGTCTCTGCCATTAGTGTCGCATTGAACCAAAAACACTAATAGATCAATGAAATATGAAACCATTATGGAAATGTTGTTGTTTGGATAAAAATACAATGAAGGCAAGGAAGCCACGCATGTATTTTGCTTCTTGGATGGAGTAGCGCAGGATTCATAGATTCTAACTGATTTATTAACCTCTAAAACTCTCCTCGACTTTTCCTCTGACTAACGAGACATGATGAACACCATCGAAGTGCCACACAGACTCGTCCCTCCAAGTAAAGCTGTGGCCTCCACAACACAAATGAAGTTATATTGATTAATATAATTACATAATAATCCCTAAAAGGAAGAAATGATGATACTCATCACATTATTGTACAATTAATTTCAATTAATAATTGAGGAAATATAGTTCTTATTATACTCCTCATGGAATTGATTTCTTAATCATGTCCTATTCATCAACCTTAAAAAAACCTTGTTCTAATAATAATCCTTGATTGTCTATAGAAGTTTCCACTGTGTTGAGGTTTCTCTTGACATGGATGAGTTCAATCAAGTCAGCAAATTTAACCAATAAACGCTTGATTCGATGTAGAATATGGGCTAATATCTGCTTAGAATTCCCTTTTTCTCTACTCACATGCTAAATAAGAATCATTGAATCCACAAAGACAATTAGGTGATGAATTCCCTAGGAGAGATCCAAATTCAAACCTTGCCACAAAGCTAAATATTCAGCATGATTATTTTAAGAAACCCCTAGGCGCCAATCATATTGAATATTCATTTCTTTATCGGGGAAAAAGATAATATAACTCATAAATTTTTAGAAATGTATTTTGCAGTATTTATTTTAATACCTATTTATAATTAATGATATAAATAAATTTCATGAAAAAACATATAATGTAAGACCCAAGGCCTTATTAATTTAGAGAAGAGTCAAATCTATATCTAGAATATTGGCAAGAGAAGATAAGGTCAATTAAATAGGTCAATGGGATTTAATGCGATTAATAATTGCCCTCGATCGGGGTGCAAGTTAGAGGGTGGCCCCACATGGTAGCTTAAATGATAAGTGTGTCAAGGTACACCACCTCTGTCCCTATCATGACCACAAGTTGAGGCATGCTCAAATGTGCAATGAGTAGGGGTGGGAGACAAACTTCAGTTATTTGCGATGAGTCGAGTTTACGACAACAAGCCGGTTCATTCGGTTAAACACACCCTGACGAGTGTGCAATGACGAGTTGTGCGACGAAAAGTTGTGAAGACTCGAAGAGTCGAAAAACTAAGATTGGGAAAATCGACTAAGTATGGGTGCACGTGACGAGTTGGCGGGCTGAAGTGCGGAGCGGATGACTTGGAGGGCCGACATGCAGAACAAACGAGTTGGTGGGTTGATGCATTTCTTGGCATTTTCAAGGGTGCATTTTTGTGGTCGACCGACCCACCTTAACCATGGAGGACACATATATTATTCTAGAAATGGCTCCAAATTCTCTCTGCCTCCACAATTAATTTCCTTTTCCATACATGTGCTCATCTCAATTCTTCTTGCAATCTTCTCTTTTTTTCCATTTCACTACCTTTGATCTAGATAAATCACCATTGACATATGTGACATCAATGACCTAATGGAAACATCTTTGTCAATACTTGTCCAACATCCTTGTTATGCCAACAACGCCTTTGATAGTGGCAACATATTCTAAAAATCTACCATCATCTTCTTTGCCTTTTCTATCAATGATAACATATTTCTAACAAAATTTATAGTTTTAAAGAAAAAATAAAAATATAAAAAAATATAACATGTTTTAATTGCTTGACGAAGTGAACTACACTTGGGACTAAAACTATATATATATATATATAATTCCTTTTTTCTCTTCATGATTCTTTAAAATATTCAAAAGTTGTTTTTGGCATTTTATATATTTTACTAAATTAATTGGTAGATTTAGTTTAAAAAAATGTAGTTTGAAAAATTACATAGTTTCTTAGATTAGAAACTTGCTATTTATTGGTGGACATATAAAATACAAATCAATTATATATAAAAGTGAAGAGTAAAATATCAAAATATTAAAAAAAGAACTAAAAGGTACAAATACATTGTCATAAAACTAAATTTGTTGAAATGAATGAAAATGATAAGCCATCATCATTAATGTTGAACATATCAAAATTACTTTGAATTTAAAATTATATTTTATTTACTTTATTATTAGTGTAATGGAGAAATATAACCACCATATGCAATAGGTGCATGAAGCTACCTCTAATTAGCTATAACCATTAAGGTGCACTAAGATGACTCTAACAGATTATAACCTCTAAATGCACTAAGATGTCCAAAAATACATTATAATTACTGGGTACACCAAATTGCTCTTAATATGGATGTGGATGTGAGTAAATAAATAAATTAAGATCAAAATATTAATTTAATACTCTATCTCTCGTCTAGAGTCTTAGAAAAGAGCACAAAAGCCCACTATTTCACCCACATAAACCGAGAAAAAGTATAAGACCACCTTTCTCACCATGTATGATTATTAAATTTTCTTAAAAATAAATATTTTTAAAAATACTTTTATCATCTTTATTATATTAAACTTTGTTTAAGTTGACCACCCAAAAAAAATCCTCAAAGTATTGGGTAAAACACCGATCCTATGATATTCACGATTTAATGCTTGACACGTCGTCCCAAAGCCTTAGAAAAGCCCACCATTGGAAAGACGTGAGCGAGAGGGAGAGGGAATCGTATTAAAACATGATCCCTTCTTCTTTTTATCTTATCATATGTCATTCCCAAATTGTTCTTCTTTTTATCTTATCATATGTCATTCCCAAATTGATCTAAACTTTAATAGAATCGGTAGCACCAGATAAGGCGAAGGTGAACACTCTGAAGGTGAACACTGTGAGCAAAGTTGGAACCTCAGTCTAATATTTGGCGTGGAGAGAAGAGAAGGCCAGACAAGACCACTGTTACTGTTTTCTAATTTCAGAGTGGAGAGAACAGAAGGCGACTGTTGTTACTGTTTTCTAATCTCAGAGTGAGTGCCATGGATCGTTATGTTATTGTTGAGGAGTTGGGAAAAGGAAGTCATGGTACCGTTTGGAAGGCAGTGGATAAGGTTACGGGCGAATTTTGGGCCATCAAGAAACTGAACGGAAACTTCTCCAGATATGAGGATTGCGCAGAGGTGAATTGTTTAGCGGATTTGATGTTTAATCCCAACATACTTTACCTGCATGATATCATATTGGAGGGCACCACGTTGTACGCGGTGCTTGAGCTGATGGACTGCGATCTGTCAGAGCTCCAGAGAAGAAGGACAGGTCGTTCGTTCTCCGAGGACGAGGTGCGAAGCTTTTGCTTCCAGATTTTGAAAGGGCTTCAAAGCATGTCTTATGAAAGATATTGTCACAGGGACCTGAAACCACAGAATTTATTAGTGAGGGGAGGTACATCTATTAAAATTGCTGATTTCGGGCTGGCTACTAGAATATGGAATAATAAGCCACTGGAATCATATGTTGGGACACGCCCATATCGAGCACCCGAACTTTTGCTTGGATCCACTGAATATGGTTTGTCCAATGACATTTGGGCAGTGGGCGTTATCATGGCGGAGCTGTTCACTGGTTATCCAATATTTACAGGCTCTAACGCGCTACATCAGCTGCATAGCATTTGCTCTGTCATTGGTTCTCCTGATACCCGAAGTTGGCGTGAGGGGTTACTGCTTGCCGACTTAAAGGGTTACAGCTTTCCAGAAGAGTTTGGGAATATTGATTCCACTAAACAATTGTCGTCTCTTCTACCGACAGCAAGTGCCACGGCCATTGATCTCATAAACAGTTTGTTGTCGTGGGATCGGAAGAGAAGGCCCATACCTAAGGAAGCACTGCAGCATCCATTTTTCTATGCCTCCTCCGGTCTATTCCAACCTATTCCTCTCTTGACAAATCGCGAGAATCCTATTGGTCATACAGTTCTGTCATCTGATTTACAAGGGAGAAGCTGCAATTCTTATTCTTATTTTGTTGAACAGGTTACGTTTACAGAAGAAGGTACATTGCAGATTAATCCAATTGTTGCAGCAGGAGTGGAGCAACAGATACCATTTGAATATGCCAATCACGACGGTGGCAAGAACAGAGCAATTCCAACCTATTCCTCCTCCTCCCGTTACGACATGAAATTCCAACCTATTCCTCTCTTGCCAAATCACGAGAATCCTATTGGTCTGTCATCTGATTTAAAGGGGAGAAGCTGCGGCAATTCTTTTTCTTATTTTGTTGAACAGGTTG